>WNWK01027486.1:0-26252 GCA_009830355.1 Cherax destructor | reverse complement strand
CTCGTCACTTTTTAGAGACTGCAGACGACGGGCATTCATTTCAACACACCAGAAGACACGCTGAAAAAATACATAGCCCTTTCCCCACCAACTCCATTTCCAAAAAAGTTTCCAACATTTTTCTAAGACCTCATTCCGAGTATCCACCTCCACATCCCCCACCATCAGGACATTACCAGTAACAGACAGGAAAAGCTTCAATCCACGGCAGGGTATCAAATCCTTGTAATGGCTGCAGCAAATTATACGTTGGCGAAACATCCAGAGACCTACAAACACGCATTTCAGAACACCAGTACGCAGGCAGATCTGACGACTCAAGAAATGCCTGTGTTCAACACCGAAATTTACAAAACCATTTAATCAACTACAGAAACGCAAGACTCATCGCCAGAGAAGACAACACGCAATACCGAAGAATCCTAGAATCATCACTCATCTGTATATCCAACAACTTCAACCAGAACAACGGCTTCTACAACATAGCTGAACCTATTGCCAAGAAACTTCTTCAACGCTATCCCACCTAGAACTCAAGAATGGTACACTGCAGGTCCTTTAAGTCACACAATGTTTTAACTATCACACTACTTTTAAGACTGTCACATGCAGCTTTCTCCACCTGACCCAGCATTCTCCACCTGACTATACCCTATATATATCTTCATGTTACTCATTTTCCAGGTAGATCTGTCTGTGACTCGATAAAGCCCACTGCGTGGGCGAAACGTTGTCAATAAAGGATCACATTATACTGCTTATGTTTATTTTTCCATTGTGTCGGTATTTTATACCATTTATTTCCATACTACCCAAGTAATTGCTTTTATCACCTTTTACTCATGTTCAAGTTGATTGTTCTACCTTATTGTATTACTACTACTACTACAACTTATATCACTACTACTTCTACCACCACTAGTATTGCACCTCACTCTGAGCCTATATATACCCTCTGTGTCCATGTAACGGCTTGACAAAGCTCCTGGAGAGCGAAACATTGCCACAATAAAATGTCACATTAGTTGCATTTGTGTCTTTTTACTTAACATATTGTCGGTAATTCTACCAATATTAAAACATTTTTATGGGGCCGACCCCGATGGGAACAAGGTGACTGTGAGCCAAGGGGATCTGGTGCTAGTAGAAGCTGAGGCACCCAGGGCATACTGGCCTCTTGGCCTGGTGGTGTCAACCCACCCAGATAAGGCCAGACGGCTGAGGATGATGAAGGTGAGAATAAACGGTGTTGAGACCATAAGGCCCATCAACAAGCTTTTGCCTCTCGAGGTCCACACGGTGGGGCCTGGACAGAAGTTAGACCAAAGTCTGCCCAACCAGAGTGCCCGGATGACCTGTCGAACGGCGCTCGAGTCCAGAGTCCACTGAGAGGACTTACGGAAGGAGGACTTGATCTAGACTTAACTTCTACCTTCGCTGGTAGGAGGATGTGGAAACTTATTTCTTTGCTAAAAGTTCCACAGGGTAAATAAGCCATATGAAACCTTAAGGGGATGATGAGCCAAATCGACTTTTTTTTTTTTATTATGAAAATATTTCAATGGGAATATTGTCTTTGAATTTAGCAGCATTTGAAACATAGACACTGAGTTTTTAGTGAGGTTTTGCCTTAGATGTATAGAGAAAAAAAATAAAATGCCCTATTTGATACGGGTTATGGCAATCCCTCTCCTACACAATTGTTAAGACATACACTGTTCTGGTTGAGATCACATGAAAGACGAAGAGTTAGGTTATGGAACTTCAGAGTGATATGAGCTTTCTCTCAATAGATTGCATTATACAAAATGTTGAAATACGTGTTTTTTATTTTTTTATTTTTTTGGGAAAACAAAAATCACTAACAAGAAACGTAAACCACATTGCAAAATCACTCTATAGTTCGATAGAACCTTCATTCATCAATAATCTATGAAAGAATCATGATGCTATGACAAATACTCTTTGCATGAGAGGGATTATAATGGCAATAACGTATTCCTGAAATATTGATAATTATGTAAATGTAAAAATCTTAGGAAAACGCCCGCCGCCTTTCTGAGCAGTACATCTCACCATGCTTATCAGAGGCTACAAGGCCAATGAGAGCTGTCTGCCGCAGCTTACCCACACCACGCCTCACAGAGGTTGTCATGTAGTGTATTTCAAGAGAAAAAATCATAAAAATCACAATTTTAGGGGTAAAAAAAAAACTGATGAATTGCCAACAAGTCTTTTTGCTGATACCAAAAACAAAAAAAAATACTTTTTAGGATAAACATACTTAGAAATATGATAGAAATAAACAGATTGCATCAACTTGTTGCCAGAATTATGCACTATTTTTTGGTAAGAAAATTTTTTTTTCCATAATTTTTAGATTTTAATTTTTTTTTTAAATGGAAAGAGGCTCATCCCCCCTTAACCTGCCACTGGTAGGCCCTCTGAGTTTATGAACCCACACACCAACCCAAACAACACACACTCACGAGTTGGCGAAGGTGGTAAGATAGTACATATTAATTGATAGATTTACTCTCCTAGGAAGGTCTAGGTAGGTTTGTACAGTTAGTGACTAATATTAGGATTATTGAGGCAACTTTAGATATTAATGATGTAGTTCTAAGACCTTAAAATAGGTAGATTTAGGCCTCAATAGGCAAACATTAGGTTATATAAGCCAACAAGAAATGGCAATCCCATGCTGAGGACAAGCAGTGTGGGTCACACAACGTGTGACCTGCATTCTTCTCAGACTAGACACCATTCTGTCAACAACTGCTGTGAACAGCTGTGCGGCAAACCCACGTATCTACACCATCAGACCTGGGGACCTCGGAGGAGGCATCACGAAGTACTGTGGTTATCCTTCTCCATCCAGACCCATTACAGTAAGACAATACCTTTTCTTTCTCTCAGTATTTGGCCAGTTTCTTGGGGGAAATCGAGTGAGTTAAACTGAGGGTCTCGTGCAGTCAGACGCTTAACAGCAGATACCAGTGCCCCCTCTTAAGTACAAGTCTGGAAGCTAGTGTCCCATACTGCTTAGATATTGCTTAGAGGATATACCTTGGAGTTGGGTAATTCTGAGTTTCAGGCAGGACACTAATACCACTTGAATTCTTGCAGAATAACAGTTCTGACTGCATGTCATCGAACCAAAGGGAGTCCAGAGGGACTAGGGCTTAGGAAGGTTGGAAGACCGAGAGACATTTCTTCTCCATCAAGTAAGTCCACGCCCTTTTTAGTCTTGCATGTAAGTGGGGAATTCTTGCAGCTGCAGTTATTTGGAAATCTGTCCCGTAAGGCACTTGTGAGCCTGAGAGGAGTAATCTCAGAGTGTCGGTGTCAACAGTGCTTGCCAGGGAAGCAGCTTACAAGGAGGCAGTCCAAAGACAAATTTCCACACCCAGGCACAAATAGCATAAATGAGGTAGGGGTAGATCAGTGAATAGTATAGTGTAAGTAGTACTGTATGTGATACATAGTAACGTATCTTTGAGAGGATACGAGGTTGATATTTTTAGCAGCTCTTCATTAACAATGGTGTTGAGTAAGGCAAGATTTGGGTGGGAGATGACATAAGTCGTATCATCAGCAAAGAGAATCGGTTTCAGGTGTTGGGATACGTTGGGAAGATCATTGATGTATAGGAGGAAGAGCAGGGGACCAAGGACACTTCCCTGTGATACTCCAACATCAAATGGTCGTGTAGATGAAGTTGTGTCTTTAATGGTGACATATTGATACCCGTTAGTAAGATAAGATTTGAAATACATAAAAGCGTGGCCTCTTATACCGTAATGGTCAAGTTTTTGGAGTAGGATGCCTTGGTCTACTGTATCAAAAGCTTTCCTTAGGTCAATAAAGAGTCCTAGCGGATATTCCTTGTTTTCAAGTGCTGTGTAAAGTAGGTCCAGCATTTTTACAATTGCATCGTTTGTGCTTTTGTTTTTTCTAAAGCCAAATTGGCAGGGGTTAAGTACGTTTTGTACTGTAATAAACGAATATAGTCTCTTGTGCACTAGTTTCTCAAAAAATTTAGATAGCAACGGTAAGTTCGAGATTGGCCTGTAGTTATTTACATCTGTGGGGTCACCACCTTTGTGATGATGTTAATAAGTTGAGAAGGCCTAGGGAACAAATGGATTTGACGGTTAAAAATAGGAGAGTTATTAAATGGGAAGTTGGGGTATCAGGAAGATGGAAGGAATATATTGAGGAACTATTAATCTTTTGACTGTTTTTGTTGTATATATATGTATTACGAGCCAGTGTTTTTGACGTATTAATACACCAAAATTCTAGCGGCTTCAAATCAAGCGGCAGAAAGATGGTAGGCCCACATGTGAGAGATTGAGTTTGCATGATGGGTGTGCGAAGTATGAAAAAAAATTGGGGACTCGGTGATGCATTGTGGGAACATCCTTTCAGTGGTCCTTGTTCACTATGCCTCACGGTAAGAAGTACCTTACTCCCCGGCGAATTGGAGGTCTTCTGTTCCCAATTGATAGTTCTAACACCGATGGAAGTGCCAGTGAAAGTGAATTTCATGGTTTTGAGGAGGGTGTGACTGAAAGTAGTGCCCAGGATAACATAATTAGTGATGAAAACCCAGACGACCCACTACCTTCCACCTCTGGTGCTGGGCCGTCTCATTCATGTTCACCTGTACCAGGGCGAAAGAGGAAACTATTTCCCCGTGTACAGTACTCAGATGTGAGCAATGAAAATGATAGAGATAGTGATTTCCAAGCTATTGAAAGCAGTTCGAGTTGCGACAGTGAGGGGGAATATTCTCCAGTGAAGCAGCAGTATGTACGACACAGCATGCATTCTGATAGTGTGCCATATACCATATATCCTTTCAGTGGTCCTTGTTCACTATGCCTCACGGTAAGAAGTACCTTACTCCCCGGCGAATTGGAGGTCTTCTGTTCCCAATTGATAGTTCTAACACCGATGGAAGTGCCAGTGAAAGTGAATTTCATGGTTTTGAGGAGGGTGTGACTGAAAGTAGTGCCCAGGATAACATAATTAGTGATGAAAACCCAGACGACCCACTACCTTCCACCTCTGGTGCTGGGCCGTCTCATTCATGTTCACCTGTACCAGGGAGAAAGAGGAAACTATTTCCCCGTGTACAGTACTCAGATGTGAGCAATGAAAATGATAGAGATAGTGATTTCCAAGCTATTGAAAGCAGTTCGAGTTGCGACAGTGAGGGGGAATATTCTCCAGTGAAGCAGCAGTATGTACGACACAGCATGCGTTCTGATAGTGTGCCATATAACAAAAATCACTAACAAGAAACGTAAACCACATCGCAAAATCACTCTATAGTTCGATAGAACCTTCATTCATCAATAATCTATGAAAGAATCATGATGCTATGACAAATACTCTTTGCATGAGAGGGATTATAATGGCAATAACGTATTCCTGAAATATTGATAATTATGTAAATGTAAAAATCTTAGGAAAACGCCCGCCGCCTTTCTGAGCAGTACATCTCACCATGCTTATCAGAGGCTACAAGGCCAATGAGAGCTGTCTGCCGCAGCTTACCCACACCACGCCTCACAGAGGTTGTCATGTAGTGTATTTCAAGAGAAAAAATCATAAAAATCACAATTTTAGGGGTAAAAAAAAAACTGATGAATTGCCAACAAGTCTTTTTGCTGACACCAAAAACAAAAAAAAATACTTTTTAGGATAAACATACTTAGAAATATGATAGAAATAAACAGATTGCATCAACTTGTTGCCAGAATTATGCACTATTTTTTGGTAAGAAAAAATTCTTTTCCATAATTTTTAGATTTTAATTTTTTTTTTAAATGGAAAGAGGCTCATCCCCCCTTAACCTGCCACTGGTAGGCCCTCTGAGTTTATGAACCCACACACCAACACACACTCACGAGTTGGCGAAGGTGGTAAGATAGTACATATTAATTGATAGATTTACTCTCCTAGGAAGGTCTAGGTAGGTTTGTACAGTTAGTGACTAATATTAGGATTATTGAGGCAACTTTAGATATTAATGATGTAGTTCTAGGACCTTAAAATAGGTAGATTTAGGCCTCAATAGGCAAACATTAGGTTATATAAGCCAACAAGAAATGGCAATCCCATGCTGAGGACAAGCAGTGTGGGTCACACAACGTGTGACCTGCATTCTTCTCAGACTAGACACCATTATGTCAACAACTGCTGTGAACAGCTGTGCGGCAAACCCACGTATCTACACCATCAGACCTGGGGACCTCGGAGGAGGCATCACGAAGTACTGTGGTTATCCTTCTCCATCCAGACCCATTACAGTAAGACAATACCTTTTCTTTCTCTCAGTATTTGGCCAGTTTCTTGGGGGAAATCGAGTGAGTTAAACTGAGGGTCTCGTGCAGTCAGACGCTTAACAGCAGATACCAGTGCCCCCTCTTAAGTACAAGTCTGGAAGCTAGTGTCCCATACTGCTTAGATATTGCTTAGAGGATATACCTTGGAGTTGGGTAATTCTGAGTTTCAGGCAGGACACTAATACCACTTGAATTCTTGCAGGAATAACAGTTCTGACTGCATGTCATCGAACCAAAGGAGTCCAGAGGGACTAGGGCTTAGGAAGGTTGGAAGACCGAGAGACATTTCTTCTCCATCAAGTAAGTCCACGCCCTTTTAGTCTTGCATGTAAGTGGGGAATTCTTGCAGCTGCAGTTATTTGGAAATCTGTCCCGTAAGGCACTTGTGAGCCTGAGAGGAGTAATCTCAGAGTGTCGGTGTCAACAGTGCTTGCCAGGGGAGCAGCTTACAAGGAGGCAGTCCAAAGACAAATTTCCACACCCAGGCACAAATAGCATAAATGAGGTAGGGGTAGATCAGTGAATAGTATAGTGTAAGTAGTACTGTATGTGATACATAGTAACGTATCTTTGAGAGGATACGAGGTTGATATTTTTAGCAGCTCTTCATTAACAATGGTGTTGAGTAAGGCAAGATTTGGGTGGGAGATGACATAAGTCGTATCATCAGCAAAGAGAATCGGTTTCAGGTGTTGGGATACGTTGGGAAGATCATTGATGTATAGGAGGAAGAGCAGGGGACCAAGGACACTTTCCTGTGATACTCCAACATCAAATGGTCGTGTAGATGAAGTTGTGTCTTTAATGGTGACATATTGATACCCGTTAGTAAGATAAGATTTGAAATACATAAAAGCGTGGCCTCTTATACCGTAATGGTCAAGTTTTTGGAGTAGGATGCCTTGGTCTACTGTATCAAAAGCTTTCCTTAGGTCAATAAAGAGTACATGCGGATATTCCTTGTTTTCAAGTGCTGTGTAAAGTAGGTCCAGCATTTTTACAATTGCATCGTTTGTGCTTTTGTTTTTTCTAAAGCCAAATTGGCAGGGGTTAAGTACGTTTTGTACTGTAATAAACGAATATAGTCTCTTGTGCACTAGTTTCTCAAAAAATTTAGATAGCAACGGTAAGTTCGAGATTAGCCTGTAGTTATTTACATCTGTGGGGTCACCACCTTTGTGATGATGTTAATAAGTTGAGAAGGCCTAGGGAACAAATGGATTTGACGGTTAAAAATAGGAGAGTTATTAAATGGGAAGTTGGGGTATCAGGAAGATGGAAGGAATATATTGAGGAACTATTAATCTTTTGACTGTTTTTGTTGTATATATATGTATTACGAGCCAGTGTTTTTGACGTATTAATACACCAAAATTCTAGCGGCTTCAAATCAAGCGGCAGAAAGCTGGTAGGCCCACATGTGAGAGAGTGAGTTTGCATGATGGGTGTGCGAAGTATGAAAAAAAATTGGGGACTCAGTGATGCATTGTGGGAACATCCTTTCAGTGGTCCTTGTTCACTATGCCTCACGGTAAGAAGTACCTTACTCCCCGGCGAATTGGAGGTCTTCTGTTCCCAATTGATAGTTCTAACACCGATGGAAGTGCCAGTGAAAGTGAATATAATGGTTTTGAGGAGGGTGTGACTGAAAGTAGTGCCCAGGATAACATAATTAGTGATGAAAACCCAGACGACCCACTACCTTCCACCTCTGGTGCTGGGCCGTCTCATTCTTGTTCACCTGTACCAGGGCGAAAGAGGAAACTATTTCCCCGTGTACAGTACTCAGATGTGAGCAATGAAAATGATAGAGATAGTGATTTCCAAGCTATTGAAAGCAGTTCGAGTTGCGACAGTGAGGGGGAATATTCTCCAGTGAAGCAGCAGTATGTACGACACAGCATGCGTTCTGATAGTGTGCCATATACCATTTCAAGGGAAAGTAGTAAATCTTGGAGGACATCACGTGGCCCTACATCATGAACTGATAGTGAAGATGATGTTATTGTTATAATGGGGATGGATAATGTGCATGGGGTGGTGTTGGCGGTGACATGCGTCATGTGGCACCAGCAGCGGGCTGCGCTGGTACCCACGCTGCTAACTCAACCACCCCCAGACTCCCACAACCTGCACAACCACAACCACCTGTCAATATCCAGTACCCACCAGCAGACCACATCTGGGATTGGCAGCAAGGTGCCAATTTTGTTCCCAATCCCCATCACTTTGATGAAACAAAGTGGAATATGTCCATTGTGTACACTTGAGAACAATGTCACTGAACTGGAATGCTTTCAGTTATTCTTTGATGAACCCCTGATGGACATTATTGTTAGGAAAAGTAACATATTCTTCGATTACACCATGGCAAACACAATTGTTTCACCAAGATCAAACCTACACAAGTGGAAGGACACAACTGTAGCAGAGATGTATCTGTTCTTTGTAACAATAATGCTTATGCCACATGTGTATAAGCACTCTGTCACCAAATACTGGTTGACAGACCGCCTGATTTCAACCCCATCTTTCAGTGACATTATACCAGTGAATCGATTTCTGCTACTGTTGCGTATGCTACACTTCTCAGACAAAACAAGGCCTGACAGAAATGACAGGTTACATAATATCAGGAATGTGTTTATGTACCTGAAACAAAAGTGCTGTATGTATTTTTATCCTTTCAGGAAGCTTGTTATTGATGAGTCTTTGATTTTGTTCAAAGGTAGACTGTCGTTCAAGCAGTATATACCAAGCAAGAGGAAACGCTTTGGTATAAAGTTATTTGTACTGTGATTGCAAAAGTGGTCTGATCTTGGATATAATTGTGTACATTGGCAGTAATACATTGCAAGATACCAGGAAGTTATTGGGTATCTCTGGTGATGTGGTTAGAACAATGCTGGAACCATATATTGGTAAGCGACATATATACTGGTACACAAGCCCCTTACTCAGTGACTTCTTGTTTACCTGGAGTTTACCTGGAGAGAATTCCAGGGGTCAACGCCCCTGCGCCCCGGTCTGTGACCAGGCCTCATGTTGGACCAGAGCCTGATCAACGAGGCTGTTACTGCTGGCCGCACGCAGTCCAACGTACGAACCACAGCCCGGCTGGTCAGGTACCGACTTTAGGTGCCTGTCCAGTGCCTGCTTGAAAACAGCCAGGGGTTTGTTGGTAATCCCCCTGACACTTATTGTGTTGTCCCTCAACGTGCTAGTGGCACCCCTGCTTTTCATTGGGGGGATGTTACATCGCCTGCCGAGTCTTTTGCTTTTGTAGGGAGTGATTCTTGTGTGCAAGTTTGGTACTAGTCCCTCGAGAATTTTCCACGTGTATATAATAATGTATCTCTCCCGCCTGCATTCTAGAGAGTACAGGTTTAGGAACTTCAAGCGTTCCCAGTAATTGAGGTGGTTTATCGCAGTTATGCGTGCCGTGAAGGTTCTCTGCACATTTTCAAGGTCAGCAATTTCACCCGCCTTGAAAGGTGCAGTTAGTGTGCAGCAAAGAACATTTATCCCATATAAAGAAATTAGATCGAATAGAAATGACCCAAAATGGATGAATAATAGGCTCAAATATGTTTTAGGGCAGAAGAAAGGAATTTATAGGCGTATCAAAAGAGGTGAGGGTCATCTTATGAATCAGTATATTGACATTAAGAGGGACGTTAAAAAGGGGATAAGAAAAGCTAAGCGGGACTACGAAATTAAAGTTGCTAGGGATTCGAAAACTAACCCAAAAAGTTTTTTCCAGGTGTATAGAACAAAAGTTAGAGATAAGATAGGTCCCCTTAAAAATAATTATGGGTATCTTACTGACAAAGAGAATGAAATGTGCTCTATTTTTAATAATTATTTTCTCTCGGTTTTCACTCAGGAAGACACTAATAATATCCCAAGAATTAGGTATTTTAGTGGGCCTGAAGAATATAAATTATGTAGTATCACAGTCACTAGCGATATTGTTATCAAACAGATAGACCGTTTGAAGCAAAATAAATCGCCAGGCCCTGATGAGCTTTTTTCAAGGGTTCTTAAGGAATGCAAAATTGAACTCTGTGAACCCTTAACTAACATTTTTAACCTATCTCTTCAAACAGGTGTAGTGTCTGATACGTGGAAGATGGCTAATGTAATTCCTATTTTTAAAGCAGGGGACAAGTCGTTACCATCAAATTACCGCCCAATAAATCTAACATCAATTGTAGGCAAATTATTAGAGTCGATTATAGCTGATAACATAAGAAGCCATCTCGATAGGCATAATTTGATTAATGATACTCAACATGGATTCACCAAGGGCCGTTCCTGCCTAACTAATTTATTTACTTTTTTCAGTAAGGCTTTTGAGGCAGTTGATCATGATAAAGAATTCGATATTGTTTATTTGGATTTTAGTAAGGCTTTTGATAGAGTACCACATCAGAGACTGTTAAAGAAAGTGGCTGCTCACGGCATTGGGGGAAAAGTGTTTTCATGGATCGAGTCATAGCTCACCAATAGGAAGCAGAGGGTGTGCATTAATGGGGTTAAATCTGAGTGGGGATCTGTAACAAGTGGCGTTCCACAGGGATCGGTTTTGGGCCCGTTGTTGTTTATAATATATATAAATGACCTTGACGAGGAATTTCTAGTGATATGAGCAAATTCGCTGATGACACGAAGATAGGTAGGATAATCGATTCAGACGTAGATGTCAGTGAACTACAGGAGGATTTAGACAAACTCAATTCCTGGTCAGAAAAAAGGCAGATGCAGTTCAATGTAGATAAATGCAAAGTTCTAAAGCTCGGGAGTGTCCATAACCCAAGCACTTATAAGTTAAATAACGTAGAACTTAGCCATACAGATTGCGAGAAGGACTTGGGGGTGATGGTAAGCAGCAACCTTAAACCAAGACAGCAATGCCTAAGCGTACGTAATAAGGCAAATAGATTACTGGGATTTATATCAAGAAGTGTTAGCAACAGAAGTCCAGAGGTTATATTACAGCTTTATACATCATTAGTAAGGCCTCACCTAGATTACGCAGCTCAGTTCTGGTCTCCATATTACAGAATGGACATAAATTCGTTAGAAAACATTCAGCGTAGAATGACTAAATTAATACATAGCATTAGAAATCTTCCTTATGAAGAAAGATTGAAGACCCTTAAATTACATTCACTTGTAAGACGTAGAATGAGGGGAGACATGATCGAGGTATACAAGTGGAAAATGGGTATTAACAAAGGGGATATAAATAAGGTCTTGAGGGTATCTCTCCAAGAGAGAACCCGCAATAATGGATTCAAGTTAGATAAGTTTAGATTTAGAAAGGATATAGGAAAGTATTGGTTTGGAAATAGGGTAGTTGATGAGTGGAACAGTCTGCCTAGTAGGGTTATTGAAGCAAGGACCTTGGGTAGTTTTAAATTTAGGTTGGATAAATTCATGAGTTAAATGGGTTGGATTTGAGTGGGAATTGCACATGAGTAAATAAAATTATCAAAGCTTATTTCTTGGGTAGCATTAAAAATTAGGTTGAACAAATATTCTGTTAGTGGGATGGAATGTGAAGGACCTGCCTAGTATGGGCCAACAGGCCTGCTGCAGTGTTCCTCCTTTCTTATGTTCTTATGTTCTTATATCAAGAAGTGTAAGCAACAGAAGTCCAGCTGTTATATTACAGCTTTATACATCATTAGTAAGGCCTCACCTAGATTATGCAGCTCAGTTCTGGTCTCCATTTTACAGAATGGATATAAATTCGTTAGAAAACATTCAGCGACGAATGACAAAGTTAATTCATAGCATTAGAAATCTTCCGTATGAAGAAAGATTGAAGACCCTAAATTACATTCACTTGTAAGACGAAGAATGAGGGGAGACATGATCGAGGTATACAAGTGGAAGATGGGTATTAATAAGGGGGATATAAATAAGGTCTTGAGGATATCTCTCCAAGAGAGAACCCGCAATAATGGATTCAAATTGGATAAGTTTAGATTTAGAAAGAATATAGGAACATATTGGTTTGGAAATAGGGTAGTTGATGAGTGGAACAGTCTGCCTAGTAGGGTCATTGAAGCTAGGACCTTGGGTAGTTTCAAATTTAGGTTGGATAAATACATGAGTGAGAGGGGTTGGATTTAAGTGGGACTCGCACTTGAGTTAATAGAATCTGCAAAGCTTATTTCTTGGGTAGAATTGAAAATTAAGTTGGGCAATTATTCTGTTAGTGGGATGGATTGTGAAGGAACATAAGAACATAAGAAAGGAGGAACACTGCAGCAGGCCTGTTGGCCCATACTAGGCAAGTCCTTCACAATCCATCCCACTAACAGAATAATTGCCCACCTAATTTTCAATTCTACCCAAGAAATAAGCTTTGATGATTCTATTAACTGCGAGTCCCACTCAAATCCAACCCCTCTCACTCATATATTTATCCAACCTAAATTTAAAACTATCCAAGGTCCTAGCTTCAATAACCCTACTAGGCAGACTGTTCCACTCATCAACTACCCTATTTCCAAACCAATACTTTCCTATATCCTTTCTAAATCTAAACTTATCTAACTTGAATCCATTATTGCGGGTTCTCTCTTGGAGAGATACCCTCAAGACCTTATTTATATCCCCTTTGTTAATACCCATTTTCCACTTGTATACCTCAAACATGTCTCCCCTCATTCTACGTCTTACGCCTAGTATGGGCCAACAGGCCTGCTGCAGTGTTCCTCCTTTCTTATGTTCTTATGTATGTTCTTATGTTCAATATTCCAGCCTAGATAGAACAAGCGATCTGTAAAGTGTCAACATGGGCTTGGCATCCTTGGTTTTGAAGGTTCTCATTATCCACTGACTTAACTCAGTGAAGACGTGTCTTGTGTGCTCTGTCAATCTGAAGAAGATGTCCTCTCTTGAGCTACTCTACCAGCAGCTGAAGGAAGAACTGAGGGTAGCTAAGCTTGAGATACAGCGACTGACTGAGGAAAACAAGAGGATTCGTAGTAATCCTCCTGTTGAGAATCCTCGCCAGGAAAGGAACCTGACAGTGGCTAAAACGCATGGGACAAAGTTAAGGCTCAAGAGGACGGGTGGAGAGGTAGAAACAACGAAGACCCAGGAGAATGTTGTGGAAACATCGAACCCATTCTCCGTGCTACCCGATGAATGTGAGTCGACTTCTGGGAGCGTCAGACGAAAAACACAAAGGAAGGTAAAAACATTGTTGTTGTTGGGGACAGTCAGGTTAGGTACATGGATAGGGCTTTCTGTTTGATTGATAGGAGTAGGAGACAGAGGGTTTGCTTCCTGGGGCTGGGATGGAGGATATTGTTAGCCGTCTGACGACATCATGAGAGGTAATGGAGCAATCCTATTATCTGTCTCAGTGCTGGAGGCAACGATGTTGGCAGACGTAGGAGTGAGGACCTGACTAGCAGGTTTAGGTCAGCAATAGACATAATTAGGAAGAAGGGTGGGAACCCTGTCATATGTGGTATTTTGCCAAGGAGAGGAGTTGGAAATGAATGGCTGTCCAGGGCAATTGCTGTCAATTGCTGGCTGGACAAATACTGTAAGGAAAATTCAGTAACATTCATTGACAACTGGGACCTCTTCTATGGCAGAAATGACATGTATGCCAGGGATAAGAACATAAGAACATAAGAAAGGAGGAGCACTGCAGCAGGCCTGTTGGCCCATACTAGGCAGGTCCTTCACAATCCGTCCCACTAACAGAATATTTGCTCAACCAAATTTTCAATGCTACCCAAGAAATAAGCTTTGACAATTCTACCCACTCATGCGCGAGTCCCACTCAAATCCAACCCCTCTCACTCATGAATTTATCCAACCTAAATTTGAAACTACCCAAGGTCCTAGCTTCAATAACCCTACTAGGCAGACTGTTCCACTCATCAACTACCCTATTTCCAAACCAATACTTTCCTATATCCTTTCTAAATCTAAACTTATCTAACTTGAATCCATTATTGCGGGTTCTCTCTTGGAGAGATATCCTCAAGACCTTATTTATATCCCCTTTGTTAATACCCATTTTCCACTTGTATACCTCGATCATGTCTCCCTCATTCTACGTCTTACAAGTGAATGTAATTTTAGGGTCTTCAATCTTTCTTCGTAAGGAAGATTTCTAATGCTATGTATTAATTTAGTCATTCTACACTGAATGTTTTCTAACGAATTTATGTCCATTCTGTAATATGGAGACCAAAACTGAGCTGCGTAATCTAGGTGAGGCCTTACTAATGATGTATAAAGCTGTAATATAACCTCTGGACTTCTGTTGCTAACACTTCTTGATATAAATCCCAGTAATCTATTTGCCTTATTACGTACGCTTAGGCATTGCTGTCTTGGTTTAAGGTTGCTGCTTACCATCACCCCCAAGTCCTTCTCGCAATCTGTATGGCTAAGTTCTACGTTATTTAACTTATAAGTGCTTGGGTTATGGACACTCCCGAGCTTCAGAACCTTGCATTTATCTACATTGAACTGCATCTGCCACTTTTCTGACCAGGAATTGAGTTTGTCTAAATCCTCCTGAAGTTCCGTGACATCTACGTCTGAATCGATTATCCTACCTATCTTCGTGTCATCAGCGAATTTGCTCATATCACTAGTAATTCCTCGTCAAGGTCATTTATATATATTATAAACAACAACGGGCCTAAAACCGATCCCTGTGGAACGCCACTTGTTACAGATCCCCACTCAGATTTAACCCCATTAATGCACACCCTCTGCTTCCTATTGGTGAGCCATGACTCGATCCATGACAACACTTTTCCCCCAATGCCATGAGCTGCCACTTTCTTTAACAGTCTCTGGTGCGGTACTCTATCAAAAGCCTTACTAAAGTCTAAATAAACAATATCGAATTCTTTATCGTGATCAACAGCCTCAAAAGCTTTACTGAAGAAGGTTAATAAATTAGATAGGCAGGAACGGCCCTCGTGAATCCATGCTGGGTATCATTAATCAAATTATGGTTATCTAGATGGCTTCTAATAATATCATAAGAACATAAGAACATAAGAAAGGAGGAACACTGCAGCAGGCCTGTTGGCCCATACTAGGCAGGTCCTTCACAATCCATCCCACTAACAGAATAATTGCCCAACCTAATTTTCAATTCTACCCAAGAAATAAGCTTTGAAGATTCTATTAACTCAAGTGCGAGTCCCACTCAAATCCAACCCCTCTCACTCATGAATTTATCCAACCTAAATTTGAAACTACCCAAGGTCTTAGCTTATTTGACCCTACTAGGCAGACTGTTCCACTCATCAACTACCCTATTTCCAAACCAATATTTTCCTATATCCTTTCTAAATCTAAACTTATCCAATTTGAATCCATTATTGCGGGTTCTCTCTTGGAGAGATATCCTCAAGACCTTATTTATATCCCCCTTATTAATACCCATCTTCCACTTATATACCTCGATCATGTCTCCCCTCATTCTTCGTCTTACAAGTGAGTGTAATTTAAGGGTCTTCAATCTTTCTTCATACGGAAGATTTCTAATGCTATGAATTAACTTTGTCATTCGTCGCTGAATGTTTTCTAACGAATTTATATCCATTCTGTAAAATGGAGACCAGAACTGAGCTGCATAATCTAGGTGAGGCCTTACTAATGATGTATAAAGCTGTAATATAACCGCTGGACTTCTGTTGCTTACACTTCTTGATATAAATCCCAGTAATCTATTTGCTTTATTTCTTACGCTTAGGCATTGCTGTCTTGGTTTGAGGTTGCTGCTTACCATAACCCCCAGATCCTTTTCGCATTCTGTACGGCTGAGTTCAACATTATTAAGCTGGTAGGTGCTAGGGTTATGAACATTCCCGAGCTTTAGAACTTTGCATTTATCTACATTGAACTGCATCTGCCATTTTTCTGACCAGGAATTGAGTTTGTCTAAATCCTCCTGAAGTTCCGTGACATCTACGTCTGAATCGATTATCCTACCTATCTTCGTGTCATCAGCGAATTTGCTCATATCACTAGTAATTCCCTCGTCAAGGTCATTTATGTAATAATATTGGTAGAATTACCGACAATATGTTAAGTAAAAGGACACAAATGCAACTAATGTGACATTTTATTGTGGCAACGTTTCGCTCTCCAGGAGCTTTCTCAAGCCGTTACAAGCGTTACATGGACACAGTGGGCTATTATATACTCTCAAAGTGAGGTGAAATACTAGTGGTGGTCGAGGTAGTAGTGATAAGTAGTAGTAGTAGTAATACAATAAGGTAGAACAATCAATATGCACATGAGTAAAAGGTGATAAAACAAATACTTGGGTAGTATAACAATAGGTTAGACAAATATTTTTGCTGGAGGTTGAAATATAGAAGGCCTGTAGGAGTGTTCCACATCTACGATGTGCTTGTGTTGAATTAGCAGGAGAGACTATGTGATGGTGTGGTTAACTGTTTTCAGGAGGATTCTTGCTAAGACTTCAGAGATGGTGAAGCTGCCTTTGTTTTGTTTAATTGTGTTAGAAACAGAGATAAGTGCTGATTCAAGGCATTTGCGTCTACGGAAATTATTTTCTTTGATTACTAGTCGGGCGTCTTTGAATTTCATGAGATGATTGTTGGAATTTCGGTGTTGTACGCAGGCGTTGTTCAGGTTATCGTTTCTGCATGCATTAATGTGTTCATTGATGCGTGTTTCGAGGTTTCTTGCTGTTTCTCCTACATAAATTCTGTCGCAGCCTCCACAGGGTATAGTGTAGACCCTGCGTTGACTGGTTCATGGTGCTTGGATTTAGTCCTGGTTAGATCCTTAATAGAAGTACTGGAAGCAATGGCGACTCTAGTGTTAGCTTGTGCAAATACTTTAGAAATGTTGGATGCAACCTGGCTGTTGGGAAGAACTATAACTTTGTTTGGAGTGGTGTTGACGCGTGGAGAATTAATGATCTGAAGAGCTCTTTTCTTGCAATCTTTGATGAAAAAGGAAGGAAAATGTAAATCAGTGAAGGTTTGGTGAATGTATGTAATTCCTCGTCAAGAAACTCAGGACTACAAATTCGGTAAGCTCTAGGAAGAATCCGATGATGATGCCTCTTTTGGTCTTAGTATCTTGACTGGAATAGAAGTGTGTGAGATCATTTTTATTTGTAGGTTTCCGGTAAACTTGAAATTTTAGGTTGTTATCTACTTTGTGGATGAGGACGTCTAGAAAGGGTAGTTTGTCATTGGACTCTTCTTCTAGTGTAAACTGGATCGCCGGTTCAACTGCGTTGAGCCTAGCCTGAAGATTCCGTTCATCAAAACGTTTGGGAGTTATTACGAGGACGTCGTCTACGTAACGTACCCAAGTGACGCTTGAGGGTATGATGTTGGCGAAGTGTTCAGCCTCTAGGTGTTCCATGTACAAGTTAGCTAAGACGGCACTGATGGGGGACCCCATTCCCATGCCGTATGTTTGTTTGTAGAGCCTGTTATTGAAAGAAAAACAGTTGAAATTAACACAGAGTTCAATAAGGTCAACAAAATCTCCGGGAGGTAGAGGAAGGTTAAGGTCCTGATTGACTTTACGTCGTAGAACCTCGATGGCTTGTGTGGTAGGAGTATATAATAGTATATAATAGCCCACTGTGTCCATGTAACGCTTGTAACGGCTGTAGATGAATGGTTCAGAGAACCGACAAGTTATAAATTAGACACATATGCAACAGTTGGGTATCTTTAATGAGGAAACGTTTCGCCACACAGTGGCTTCATCAGTCCAATACAAAGTAGAAAGGTGTAAGGAGAGGAGGAGTTTGAGGTTATCAGTCCCTCGGCCTGGAGTCGATGTGTTCAGTCCATCAATCTTGTTAGAAGTGTAGCACAAGGCCGTAGAGATGGCTTATATGCTGTAATCAGTTGAGATGAAGCTTGAGAAAGCTCCTGGAGAGCGAAACGTTGCCACAATAAAATGTCACATTAGTTGCATTTGTGTCCTTTTACTTAACAAGGTCATTTATATATATTATAAACAACAACGGGCCCAAAACCTAGTAATCCTAGTAATCTGTTAGCCTTATTGCGCACACTTAGGCACTGTTGTCTTGGCTTTAGATTCCTGCTTACCATGACTCCCAAGTCATAAGAACATAAGAACATAAGAAAGGAGGAACACTGCAGCAGGCCTGTTGGCCCATACTAGGCAGGTCCTTCACAATCCGTCCCACTAACAGAATATTTGCTCAACCCAATTTTCAATGCTACCCAAGAAATAAGCTTTGACAATTCTACCCACTCATGCGCGAGTCCCACTCAAATCCAACCCCTCTCACTCATGAATTTATCCAACCTAAATTTGAAACTACCCAAGGTCCTAGCTTCAATAACCCTACTAGGCAGACTGTTCCACTCATCAACTACCCTATTTCCAAACCAATACTTTCCTATATCCTTTCTAAATCTAAACTTATCTAACTTAAATCCATTATTGCGGGTTCTCTCTTGGAGAGATATCCTCAAGACCTTATTTATATCCCCTTTGTTAATACCCATTTTCCACTTGTATACTTCGATCATGTCTCCCCTCATTCTACGTCTTACAAGTGAATGTAATTTTAGGGTCTTCAATCTTTCTTCGTAAGGAAGATTTCTAATGCTATGTATTAATTTAGTCATTCTACGCTGAATGTTTTCTAACGAATTTATGTCCATTCTGTAATATGGAGACCAGAACTGAGCTGCGTAATCTAGGTGAGGCCTTACTAATGATGTATAAAGCTGTAATATAACCTCTGGACTTCTGTTGCTAACACTTCTTGATATAAATCCCAGTAATCTATTTGCCTTATTACGTACGCTTAGGCATTGCTGTCTTGGTTTAAGGTTGCTGCTTACCATCACCCCCAAGTCCTTCTCGCAATCTGTATATCTAAGTTCTACGTTATTTAACTTATAAGTGCTTGGGTTATGGACACTCCCGAGCTTCAGAACCTTGCATTTATCTACATTGAACTGCATCTGCCACTTTTCTGACCACGAATTAAGTTTGTCTAAATCTTCCTGAAGTTCTATGACATCTATGTTTGAATCAATTATCCTACCTATCTTCGTGTCGTCGGCGAATTTGCTCATATCACTAGTAATTCCCTCATCAAGGTCATTGATATATATTATAAATAACAATGGGCCTAAGACTGATCCCTTGGAACACCACTTGTTACAAGTCCCCATTCGGATTTAACCCCATTTATGACACTCTCTGCTTCCTATTGGTGAGCCATGACTCGATCCATGACAGCACTTTTCCCCAATGCCATGAGCTGCCACTTTCTTTAACAGTCTCTGGTGTGGTACTCTATCAAAAGCCTTACTAAAGTCTAAATAAACAATATCGAATTCTTTATCGTGATCAACAGCCTCAAAAGCTTTACTGAAGAAGGTTAATAAGTCTTTTTCACATTCTGTATGATCAAGCTCTACTTCACCTAGTTTATAAATTCGAGGGATATTTTCATTACCAAGGACTAGTACCTTACGCTAGTCCACATTGAACTTCATCTGCCACTTTTCAGACCAAGACATTAATTTGTCCAAATCCTCCTATTATTCATCCATTTTGGGTCATTTCTATTCGATCTAATTTCTTTATATGGGATAAATGTTATTTGGGCAGCATGTATAGTGTTCAGAAAACTGTCATATTGATAGCTCTCTTCATTACCCCAGTCCACAGATGATAAGTGTTCTCTAAGTCCATTGTAATCTGCTAAGCGAAAATCTGGGACCGTTACTGAGTTATTCGTACTATGAAACTTCCATTCAATGCCAAAGGTCGCTTGCGCCGAGTTCCTCTGTAATTTCTAAATTATTAACAAGGGTTTCCTTGTTTGCCAGAACTAAGTCAAGCAGGTTATTTCCCCTTGTAGGTTCTGTCACAAACTGCTTCAAAAAACAATCTTGAACTACTTCTAAGAAGTCGTTAGATTCTAAATTCCCTTATGTCAACATCTACACAAGATTGAGGGCCTGACAACCTCACACTCCTCCTGTTCTTCACGATTCTCCTATGTATGGACTGATGAAGCCACTGTGTGGCGAAACGTTTCCTCAATAAAGATACCCAAGTGTTGCATGTGTCTAATTTACCAACTCGTCGGTTCTCTGAACCATTCATTCACATCCTGTCTGACACTGCAACATCTTGGTATCTTAATACAGGGATTTCTTCGCTTACCTATTCCTTGGGCACGACCTACTTCCACATTGAACAAATGTGACACCTCCTACAACTGCTGCACCTCTCCTGTCTACAGTATATAAGATTCCTCTGCTCATATGCTGTTATTCTATTCAAGATTGATGGACTGTCAACATCTACACAAGATTGAGGGCCTGACAACCTCACACTCCTCCTGTTCTTCACGATTCTCCTATGTATGGACTGATGAAGCCACTGTGTGGCGAAACGTTTCCTCAATAAAGATACCCAAGTGTTGCATATGTGTCTAATTTACCAACTCGTCGGTTCTCTGAACCATTCATTCACATAAGAAAGGAGGAACACTGCAGCAGGCCTGTTGGCCCATACTAGGCAGGTCCTTCACATTCCATCCCACTAACAGAATATTTGTTCAACCTAATTTTCAATGCTACCCAAGAAATAAGCTTTGATAATTTTATTTACTCATGTGCAATTCCCAATCAAATCCAACCCCTTTCACTCATGAATTTATCCAACCTAAATTTAAAACTACCCAAGGTCCTTGCTTCAATAACCCTACTAGGCAGACTGTTCCACTCATCAACTACCCTGTTTCCAAACCAATACTTTCCTATATCCTTTCTAAATCTAAACTTATCTAATTTGAATCCATTATTGCGGGTTCTCTCTTGGAGAGATACCCTCAAGACCTTATTTATATCCCCTTTGTTAATACCCATTTTCCACTTGTATACCTCGATCATGTCTCCCCTCATTCTACGTCTTACAACATAAGAACATAAGAAAGGAGGAACACTGCAGCAGGCCTGTTGGCCCATACTAGGCAGGTCCTGCACAATCCGTCCCACTAACAGAATATTTGCTCAACCCAATTTTCAATGCTACCCAAGAAATAAGCTTTGACAATTCTACCCACTCATGCGCGAGTCCCACTCAAATCCAACCCCTCTCACTCATGAATTTATCCAACCTAAATTTGAAACTACCCAAGGTCCTAGCTTCAATAACCCTACTAGGCAGACTGTTCCACTCATCAACTACCCTATTTCCAAACCAATACTTTCCTATATCCTTTCTAAATCTAAACTTATCTAACTTGAATCCATTATTGCGGGTTCTCTCTTGGAGAGATATCCTCAAGACCTTATTTATATCCCCTTTGTTAATACCCATTTTCCACTTGTATACCACGATCATGTCTCCCCTCATTCTACGTCTTACAAGTGAATGTAATTTTAGGGTCTTCAATCTTTCTTCGTAAGGAAGATTTCTAATGCTATGTATTAATTTAGTCATTCTACGCTGAATGTTTTCTAACGAATTTATGTCCATTCTGTAATATGGAGACCAGAACTGAGCTGCGTAATCTAGGTGAGGCCTTACTAATGATGTATAAAGCTGTAATATAACCTCTGGACTTCTGTTGCTAACACTTCTTGATATATATCCCAGTAATCTATTTGCCTTATTACGTACGCTTAGGCATTGCTGTCTTGGTTTAAGGTTGCTGCTTACCATCACCCCCAAGTCCTTCTCGCAATCTGTATGGCTAAGTTCTACGTTATTTAACTTATAAGTGCTTGGGTTATGGACACTCCCGAGCTTCAGAACCTTGCATTTATCTACATTGAACTGCATCTGCCACTTTTCTGACCACGAATTAAGTTTGTCTAAATCTTCCTGAAGTTCTATGACATCTATGTTTGAATCAATTATCCTACCTATCTTCGTGTCGTCGGCGAATTTGCTCATATCACTAGTAATTCCCTCATCAAGGTCATTGATATATATTATAAATAACAATGGGCCTAAGACTGATCCCTGTGGAACACCACTTGTTACAAGTCCCCATTCGGATTTAATCCCATTTATGCACACTCTCTGCTTCCTATTGGTGAGCCATGACTCGATCCATGACAGCACTTTTCCCCCAATGCCATGAGCTGCCACTTTCTTTAACAGTCTCTGGTGCGGTACTCTATCAAAAGCCTTACTAAAGTCTAAATAAACAATATCGAATTCTTTATCGTGATCAACAGCCTCAAAAGCTTTACTGAAGAAGGTTAATAAATTAGATAGGCAGGAACGGCCCTCGTGAATCCATGCTGGGTATCATTAATCAAATTATGGTTATCTAGATGGCTTCTAATAATATCAGCTATAATTGACTCTAGTAATTTGCCTACAATTGAGGTCAGGCTTATTGGGCGGTAGTTTGACGGTAGTGACTTGTCCCCTGCTTTAAAAATAGGAATTACATTAGCCATCTTCCACATATCAGACACTACACCTGTTTGAAGAGATAAATTAAAAATGTTAGATATTGGTTCACAGAGTTCCATTTGCATTCCTAAGAACCCTTGCAAAAGCTCATCAGGACCCGGCGATTTATTTTGTTTCAGTCGGTCCAGCTGTTTCATAATCATTTCGCTAGTGACTGTGATATTACATAATTTATCTTCTTCTGGGCCTCTGTAAAAATTAATTACTGGGATATTATTAATGTCTTCCTGTGTGAAAACCGAGAGAAAATAATTATTAAAAATAGAGCACATATCATTCTCCTTGTCAGTAAGATGCCCAAAGTTATTTTTAAGGGGACCTATCTTATCCCTAACTTAAGGGTCTTCAATCTTTCTTCGTAAGGAAGATTTCTAATGCTATGTATTAATATAGTCATTCTACGCTGAATGTTTTCTAACGAATTTATGTCCATTCTGTAATATGGAGACCAGAACTGAGCTGCGTAATCTAGGTGAGGCCTTACTAATGATGTATAAAGCTGTAATATAACCTCTGGACTTCTGTTGCTAACACTTCTTGATATAAATCCCAGTAATCTATTTGCCTTATTACGCACGCTTAGGCATTGCTGTCTTGGTTTAAGGTTGCTGCTTACCATCACCCCCAAGTCCTTCTCCAATCTGTATGGCTAAGTTCTACGTTATTTAACTTATAAGTGCTTGGGTTATGGACACTCCCGAGCTTAAGAACTTTGCATTTATCTACATTGAACTGCATCTGCCATTTTTCTGACCAGGAATTGAGTTTGTCTAAATCCTCCTGTAGTTCACTGACATCTACGTCTGAATCGATTATCCTACCTATCTTCGTGTCATCAGCGAATTTGCTCATATCACTAGAAATTCCCTCGTCAAGGTCATTTATATATATTATAAACAACAACGGGCCCAAAACCGATCCCTGAGGAACGCCACTTGTTACAGATCCCCACTCCGATTTAACCTCATTTATGCACACCCTCTGCTTCCTATAGGTGAGCCATGACTCGATCCATGACAACACTTTTCCCCCAATGCCATGAGCAGCCACTTTCTTTAACAGTCTCTGATGTGGTACTCTATCAAAAGCCTTCCTAAAATCCAAATAAACAATATCGAATTCTTTATCATTATCAACTGCCTCAAAAGCCTTACTGAAAAAAGTTAATAAATTAGTTAGGCAGGAATTACATTAGCCATCTTCCACGTATCAGACACTACACCTGTTTGAAGAGATAGGTTAAAAATGTTAGTTAACCCTTTGACTGTTTCGGACGTATATTTACGTCTTACGAGCCAATGTTTCGGACGTATTTATACGCCTAAATTCTAGCGGCCTCAAATCAAGCAGGAAAAAGCTGGTAGGCCCACATGTGAGAGAATGGGTCTGTGTGGTCAGTGTGCGCAGTATAAAAAAAATCCTGCAGCAAGCAGTACATAATGAGAAAAAAAAAACTCCGACCGTTTTTTTTAATTAAAACGCCGTCTTTGAGGTGTGTTTTCGTATAGTATTTATGGTTGTATTCTCTTTTTCATGGTCTCATTTGATAGAATGGGAAACATATTACAGGAATAGAGATGATTTTGATTAGTTTCATGATGTAAACGATCTTGAAATTGAGCTCAAAGTAGCGGAAATGTTCGATTTTTGCCAATGTTCAAAAGTAAACAAATCACACCATGCGTCCAATACACATCACCTGGTGAGTCTAATATTCTTTCACAAGTGCACAGATATTATTTATGCAGTTTTTACAATAATGCAATAGTCTGCATAACAATAAATCTTCTATTTTTTGTATGAATAAAAAATCAAAATAGAAAGCAAGAGTAATGTAAGAGGGGCCTAAAGACATGACTAATGAACAGATAACATCTTATTTTAGTGCTAGGGATGTCTGCATTGTTTATTCTGGACCCTATTTTGAAATTGACATCTTTTTTATTTTGCATGAAATTGGCGAAATTGCCATTTTCTGACCACTTTATTGGGTAGTTGAAATCGGTAAATTGGTGATTTCTTGTACTCAATCGATAGAACAAATGGAGTTCTAAAGAAATAGCTATGAGTTTAGTCGACTGTCCCAATGGAATTGGCCTACCGTCAAACTACCGCCCAATAAGCCTGACCTCAATTGTAGGCAAATTACTAGAGTCAATTATAGCTGATATTATTAGAAGCCATCTAGATAACCATAATTTGATTAATGATACCCAGCATGGATTCACGAGGGCCGTTCCTGCCTATCTAATATATTAACCTTCTTCAGTAAAGCTTTTGAGGCTGTTGATCACGATAAAGAATTCGATATTGTTTATTTAGACTTTAGTAAGGCTTTTGATAGAGTACCGCACCAGAGACTGTTAAAGAAAGTGGCAGCTCATGGCATTGGGGGAAAAGTGCTGTCATGGATCGAGTCATGGCTCACCAATAGGAAGCAGAGAGTGTGCATAAATGGGGTTAAATCCAGTGGGGATCTGTAACAAGTGGTGTTCCACAGGGATCAGTCTTAGGCCCGTTGTTATTTATAATATATATCAATGACCTTGATGAGGGAATTACTAGTAATATAAGCAAATTCGCCGACGACACGAAGATAGGTAGGATAATTGATTCTAACGTAGATGTCAGGGAACTTCAGGAGGATTTAGACAGACTCAATTCCTGGTCAGAAAAGTGGCAGATGCAGTTCAATGTAGATAAATGCAAGGTTCTGAAGCTTGGGAGTGTCCATAACCCAAGCACTTATAAGTTAAATAACGTAGAACTTAGCCATACAGATTGCGAGAAGGACTTGGGGTGATGGTAAGCAGCAACCTTAAACCAAGACAGCAATGCCTAAGCGTACGTAATAAGGCAAATAGATTACTGGGATTTATATCAAGTGTTAGCAACAGAAGTCCAGAGGTTATATTACAGCTTATACATCATTAGTAAGGCCTCACCTAGATTACGCAGCTCAGTTCTGGTCTCCATATTACAGAATGGACATAAATTCGTTAGAAAACATTCAGCGTAGAATGACTAAATTAATACATAGCATTGAAATCTTCCTTACGAAGAAAGATTGAGACCTAAAATTACATTCACTTGTAAGACGTAGAATGAGGGGAGACATGATCGAGGTATACAAGTGGAAAATGGGTATTAACAAAGGGGATATAAATAAGGTCTTGAGGATATCTCTCAAGAGAACCCGCAATAATGGATTCAAGTTAGATAAGTTTAGATTTAGAAAGGATATAGGAAAGTATTGGTTTGGAAATAGGGTAGTTGATGAGTGGAACAGTCTGCCTAGTAGGGTTATTGAAGCTAGGACCTTGGGTAGTTTCAAATTTAGGTTGGATAAATTCATGAGTGAGAGGGTTGGATTTGAGTGGGACTCGCATGAGTGGGTAG
>WNWK01027485.1:0-26253 GCA_009830355.1 Cherax destructor | reverse complement strand
CCTAATATTAATATCATTATAAAATTTTAAACAGTAAAATTTACTTTTTAATTTTAAAAAAAATTTTTTAACTAGAAAAAACCAAAAAATTTTTTAATATTAAGAATAGTTTTGGACTAAAATAGTTCCCCTAATGCCATGGCATGTCAGTGGCTCCCCTTGCACTCAATTTACATTGAACTCCCGATCCTTTTGTAATCTGCAATCTGCAATGAAAAAAAAAAAAAAAAAAAAAAAAAAGACTTTTGGAAAGATCTTTTCCCCTTCCTGCATTTGTAAAACCTTATAGGTAATTTTTGGGGAAGGGAGTGACTACCAGGATTTTAAACTTTTCCCCGGAGAAAATTGTGGCCAGACTGTGTCCTAGAGGGGGATTTTAAAGGTTTTTGGGGGGGGGAGCCTCAGAACCCTGAGCCTGAGCCTGTTGTGGGGAAATTGTGGCACGGGGCAAGTCCAGGGGGTTGGATGTTTGTACCGAGGATGTGGAAGAGTTGGTGGAGGAGGACAATGAAGAGATAACCACTGAAGATCTGCAAGAGCTTCAACAGCAACAGCAACAACAGACCACAGTTCTGGAAAATGGTCCAGTGGAGGAAGAGGTGGAACAGAGATGGAAGAAGGTGCCTTCTTCAAGGATTAGTGAGATCTGTGCCAAATGGGCTGATTTGCAAGGCTTTATGGATGATTATCACCCTTACAAAGCTGTTGTAGGCCGTGTATGTGACATGTTTAATGACCATGTCTTGTCACATTTTAGGGACATTTTAAAGAACCGCCAGACACAGAGCTCCCTGGACAGATTTTTTGTGAGAGGGGTCCAATGACTCTCAAGCTGGTCCTAGTGGCATTAAAAGAAAAAGGCCAATAACCCCAGAAAAGAACTTGCCACCTGTAGTGTTAATGGAAGGGGATTCCCCTTCCAAACACTAGCATTACTACTCCATCCTCTCCCCTCCTCCCGTCTTCCACACATCAACAACTCTTCAATAAATGTAAGTGACATGTTATTGTACTATTATTTCTTTATTTCTCATAAAATTGTGTGTAATTTAATGTCAAAAAGTTCTAAAAAAAAATATTTTATTTTAATACTTTTGGATGTCTGGAACGGATTAATTTTATTTCCATTATTTCTTATGGGGAAATAGAATCGAAGTTCACCAAACCGGTGATCGATTGGCCCTCTGGAACAGATTTATAACGAGAACCGGAGGTTGACTGTACTTGACATTACAGTGGACCCACGCCTAACAATCACCCCGGAAATCGCAGAATTATGTAAGTATAATATTGTAAGTGCTTTTGTAAGTGTATTTTTGGGGGTCTGAAATGGACTAACCTACTTGACATTATTTTTAAAGAGTAAATTGCTGGTAATAGCACTTGAACAGGCTTCTGGAATGAATTTTGTTGTTAGGCGGGTCTACTGTATTTCTTAAGGGAGTAAATTGCTCGGTAATGGCACTTGAACAGGATTCTGAATGAATTATGCTCGTAACTCAGGGTCCACTGTATATCAGTGGACCCCAGTTAACGGCCATAATTCATTCAGAATGCTGTTTGAGTGCTTTTACAGAATTAATTTATTCCCTTAAGGAATAATGTAAATTAGATTAGTCCTTTTAGACCCCAAAAATACACTTACAAAAGCACTTACAAAAATACACTTACATAATGGGTCGAGTTTTGAGTAGTACGTTAACCGGGGTCCACTGTATATGTAAACAATAGTATGTGATTGAACCAGGTGTACAAATTCAATTATCAGTGTGAACGTGTGTGTTTATGATAGTATGATTACTAATTCAGTACCAAACATTTGTCTAAACAAGAATTGGCAATGAAATCAAAAGATCTGCATCAAAACATTATTATCACATCATTAAAACAACAGAAATTGGAAAAGAATTGAAAAACTATAAATGTTTATTGTTTCTGCAAGCGGCAGTGCTCCATGTTGCCGACACCACATCATTTAGCACCAACTTCGCGGGCTTATATCTCAGTAAGTACTGGCCCTAAATTTTTTTTTTTAGCCTATCCTATTTCTAAAAATACGCTGTTCATTAAAAAAAAAAAATTCAAAATATTCAGAGCAGTACGCAGGTGAACGTAGATCTACGTGTGGACAGTTTAATCCTTTGGGGGTCGACAGACCTTCTCGGAAACAATTTCTCAGGGTCGGAAATTTAAAAAAAAAAAAAATTCCTATGAAATGATAGTGAATCTTTTTCCGATCATAACGACACCAAAAGTTTGAAATTTGAATGAAAACTTACGGAATTATGCTCTCGCGAATTTATCGGTCTTGAAGATGTTTACGCATCGGCGATTTCACCCACTTTGAGCCCAATTTTTGGCCAATTCCAATGTTCCAGTCCACTAAAATCATAGCTATTTTACTAGAACTCTATTTCCTCTATCGATTGAGTACAAGAAACCGCCTATTTACCAATTTCAACTACCCAAAATAGTGGTCAGAATATGATAATTTGGCCAATTTCACACAAATTTCAAACGATGCCAATTTCAAAATAGGGTCCAGAATAAACAAGGCAGACATTCCTGGCACTAAAATAACATCTTCTCTGTTCATTAGTCATGTCTCCAGGCCCCTCTTACATTACTTTTGCTTTCCATTTTGAATTTTTATTCTCACAAAAAATAGAAGATTTACTGTTATGTATACAACTGCATCATTGTAAAAATGGTATAAATAATATCAGCGCACTTGTGCAAGAATATTAGACTCCCCAGTTGATGTGTATTGGACGCATGGTGTGATTTGTTTACTCTTCAACATCGGCCAAAATCGAACATTTTCGCTACTTTGAGCTCAATTTCAAGGTACAGTGGACCCCCGAGTAATGAGCAAAATTCATTCCAGAAGCCTGCTCAAGTGCCATTACCGAACGAATTTACTTCCTTAAGAAATAATGTCATGTAGGTTAGTCTATTTCAGACCACCAAAAATACACTTCCACAAGCACTTATATATTATGTATATATATTATAGGTAGTAGGTTGGTAGACATCAACCACCCAGGGAGGTACTACCGTCCTGCCAGGTGACTGTGAAACAGAAACCTGAAACTGTTTTACATGATGGTAGGATTGCTGGTGTCTTTTTTCTGTCTCATAAACACGCTGGATAACAGGTATATCTAGCTACTTCTACTTACAAGTAGGTTACACTACACAGGCATGCACATGCATATATATACATACACACATCTATGTTTTACTTCTTGTTCTTAATAGCTCTTGTTCTTTATTTTCTCTATTGTCCATGGGGAAGTGGAAAAGAATTCTTCCTCCGTAAGCCATGCGTGTCGTATAAGGCGACTAAAATGCCGGGAGCAATGGGCTAGTAACCCCTTCTCCTGTACACATTTACTAAAAAAACAAATAAGAAAAGCTTTATAAAACTGGGATGTTTGAATGTGCGTGGATGTAGTGTGGATGATAAGAAAGAGATGATTGCTGATGTTTTGAATGAAAAGAAGTTGGATGTCCTGGCCCTAAGCGAAACAAAGCTGAAGGGGGTAGGCGAGTTTCAGTGGGGAGAAATAAATGGGATTAAGTCAGGAGTATCTGAGAGAGTTAGAGCTAAGGAAGGGGTAGCATTAATGTTGAAGGACCAGTTATGGAAGGAGAAGAGGGAATATAAATGTGTAAATTCAAGAATTATGTGGATTAAAATAAGGGTCGGATGCGAAAAGTGGGTCATAATAGCTGTATGCACCTGGAGAAGAGAGGAGTGTAGCGAGAGAGAGATTTTGGGAGATGTTAAGCGAATGTATAGGAACTTTTGAACCAAATGAGAGAGTAATTATGGTAGGGGACCAAATGCTAAAGTGGGAGAAACATGCAGAGAGGGTGTAGTAGGTAAGTTTGGGGTGCCAGGTGTAAATGATAATGGGAGCCCTTTGATTGAGCTTTGTATAGAAAGGGGTAATACATATTTTAAGAAAAAGAGGATAAATAAGTATACAAGATATGATGTAGGGTGTAATGACAGTAGTTTGTTGGACTATGTATTGGTAGATAAAAGACTGTTGAGTAGACTTCAGGATGTACATGTTTATAGAGGGGCCACAGATATATCAGATCACTTTTTAGTTATAGCTACAGTGGGAGTAAAAGGTAGATGGGATACAAGGAAAATAGAATCAGTAAGTAAGAGAGAGGTGAAGGTTTATAAACTAAAAGAGGAGGCAGTTAGGGTAAGATATAAACAACTATTGGAGGATAGATGGGCTAGTGAGAGTGTAGGCAATGGGGTCGAAGATGTATGGGGTAGATTTAAAAATGTAGTGTTAGAGTGTTCAGCAGAAGTTTGTGGATACAGGCGAGTGGGTGCGGGAGGAAGAGGAGCGATTGGTGGAATGATGATGTAAAGAGAGTAGTAAGGGAGAAAAAGTTAGTATATGAGAGGTTTTTACAAAGTAGAAGTGATGCAAGGAGGGAAGAGTATATGGAGAGAAAAGAGAGGTTAAAAGAGTGGTGAAGCAATGTAAAAGAGAGCAGATGAGAGAGTGGGTGAGATGTTATCAGCAAATTTTGTTGAAAATAAGAAAAGTTTTGGAATGAGATTAATAAGTTGAGGAAGCCTAGAGAACAAATGGATTTGACAGTTAAAAATAGGAGAGGAGAGTTATTAAATGGAGAGTTAGAGGTATCGGGAAGATGGAGAGAATATTTTGAGGAGTTGTTAAATGTTGATGAAGACAGGAAGCTGTGATTTCGTGTGTAGGGCAAGGAGGAATAACATCTTGTAGGAGTGTGGAAGAGCCAGTTGTGGGTGTAGGGGAAGTTCGTGAGGCAGTGGGTAGAATGAAAGGGGGTAAGGCAGCTGGGATTGATGGGATAAAGATAGAAATGTTAAAAGCAGGTGGGGATATAGTTTTGGAGTGGTTGGTGCTATTATTTAATAAATGTATGGAAGAGGGTAAGGTACCTAGGATTGGCAGAGAGCGTGATTGTTCCTTTGTATAAAGGCAAAGGGGACAAAAGAGAGTGCAAAAATTATAGGGAATAAGTCTGTTGAGTGTACCTGGTAAAGTGTATGGTAGAGTTAATATTGAAAGAATTAAGAGTAAGACAGAAAGCAGGATAGCAGATGAACAAGGGGCTTTAGGAAAGGTAGGGGTGTAGACCAAGTGTTTACAGTGAAACATATAGGTGAACAGTATTTGGATAAGGGTAAAGATGTTTTTGTGGCATTTATGGATTTGGAAAAGGCGTATGATAGGGTAGATAGGGGGCAATGTGGCAGATGTTGCAGGTGTATGGAATAGGAGGAAGGTTACTGAAAGCAGTGAAGAGTTTTTATGAGGATAGTGAGGCTCAGGTTAGAGTGGTAAGAGGGAAGGAGACTATTTCCCAGTAAAAGTGGGCCTTAGACAAGGATGTGTGATGTCACCGTGGTTGTTCAATATATTTATAGATGGGGTTGTAAGAGAAGTGAATGCGAGGTCTTGGCAAGAGGTGTTGGGCTAAAAGATAAAGAAGCAAATACAAAGTGGGAGTTGTCACAGTTGCTTTTGCTGATGACACTGTGCTTTGGGAGATTCTGAAGAGAAGTTGCAGAGGTTGGTGGATGAATTTGGTAGGGTGTGTAAAGAAGAAAATTGAAAGTGAATATAGGAAAGAGTAAGGTGATGAGGATAACAAAAAGAATAGGTGACAAAAGATTGGATATCAGATTGGAGGGAGAGAGTATGGAGGAGGTGAATGTATTCAGATATTTGGGAGTGGACATGTCAGCAGATGGGTCTCGAAGGATGAGGTGAATCATAGAATTGATGAGGGGAAAAGGGTGAGTGGAGCACTTCAGAGTCTGTGGAGACAAAGAACCTTGTCCATGGAAGTAAAGAGGGAATGTATGAGAGTATGGTTATACCAACGCTCTTATATGGGTGTGAAGCATGGGTGATAAATGTTGCAACGAGGAGAAGGCTGGAGGCAGTGGAGATGTCATGTCTGAGGTCAATGTGTGTGTGAATATAATGCAGAGAATTCGGAGTTTGGAAATTAGGAGGAGGTGCAGGATTACCAAAACAATTGTCCAGAGAGCTGAGGAGGGGTTGTTGAGGTGGTTTGGACATGTAGAGAGAATGGAATGAGACAGAGTGACTAAGAGAGTGTATAAATCTGTAGTGGAGGGAAGGCGGGGTAGGGTCAGCCTAGGAAAGGTTGGAGGGAGGGGTAAAGGAAGTTTTGTGTGCGAGGGCTTGGACTTCCAGCAAGCATGTGTGAGCCCTATTTGATAGGAGTGAATGGAGGCATATGGTTTTAATACTTGACGTGCTTTTGGAGTGTGAGCAAAGTAACATTTATGAAGGGATTCAGGAAACCGGCAGGCCGGACTTGAGTTCTAGAGATGGGAAGTACAGTGCCGGCACTCTGAAGGAGGGGTGTTAATGTTGCAGTTTTGTAACTGTAGTGTAAAGCACCCCTCTGGCAAGACAGTGATGGAGTGGATGGTGGTGGGAGTTTTTCTTTTTCGGGCCACCCTGCCTTGGTGGGAATCGGCCGATGTGTTAATAAAAAAAAAAAAAAATAATAATAATTGTTAAATGTTGATGAAGACAGGGAAGCTGTGATTTCGTGTATAGGGCAAGGAGGAATAACATCTTGTAGGAGTGCGGAAGAGCCAGTTGTGAGTGTGGGGAAAGTTCGTGAGGCAGTGGGTAGAATGAAAGGGGGTAAGGCAGCTGGGATTGATGGGATAAAGGTAGAAATGTTAAAAGCAGGGAGATATATAGTTTTGGAGTGGTTGGTGCTATTATTTAATACATGTATGGAAGAGGGTAAGGTACCTAGGGACTGGCAGAGAGCGTGTATTGTTCCTTTGTATAAAGGCAAAGGGGACAAAGAGAGTGCAAAAATTATAGGGAATAAGTCTGTTGAGTGTACCAGGTAAAGGGTATGGTAGAGTTATTATTGAAAGAATTAAGAGTAAGACAGAGAGCAGAATAGCAGATGAACAAGGTGGCTTTGGGAAAGGTAGGGGGTGTGTAGACCAAGTGTTTGCAGTGAAACATATAGGTGAACAGTATTTGGATAAGGGTAAACGAGGTTTTTGTGGCATTTATGGATTTGGAAAAGGCGTATGATAGGGTGGATAGGGGGGCAATGTGGCAGATGTTGCAGGTGTATGGAATAGGAGGTAGGTTACTGAAAGCAGTGAAGAGCTTTTATGAGGATAGTGAGGCTCAGGTTAGAGTGTGTAGGAGAGAGGGAGATTATTTCTCAGTAAAAGTAGGCCTTAGACAGGGATGTGGATGTCACCGTGGTTGTTCAATATATTTATAGATGGGGTTGTAAGAGAAGTGAATGCGAGGGTCTTGGCAAGAGGTGTGGGGTTAAAAGACAAAGAGTCAAATACAAAGTGGGAGTTGTCACAGTTGCTTTTTGCTGATGACACTGTGCTTTTGGGAGATTCTGAAGAGAAGTTGCAGAGGTTGGTGGATGAATTTGGTAAGGTATGTAAAAGAAGAAAATTGAAAGTGAATATAGGAAAGAGTAAGGTGATGAGGATAACAAAAGATTAGGTGACGAAAGATTGGATATCAGATTGGAGGGAGAGAGTATGGAGGAGGTGAATGTATTCAGATATTTGGGAGTGGACATGTCAGCGGATGGGTCTATGAAGGATGAGGTGAATCATAGAATTGATGAGGGGAAAAGGGTGAGTGGTGCACTTTGGAGTCTGTGAAGACAAAGAACTTTGTCCATGGAAGTTAAGAGGGGAATGTATGAGAGTATAGTTATACCAACACTCTTATATGGGTGTGAAGCATGGGTGATGAATGACGCAACGAGGAGAAGGCTGGAGGCAGTGGAGATGTCATGTCTGAGGTCAATGTGTGGTGTGAATATAATGCAGAGAATTTGGAGTTTGGAAATTAGGAGGAGGTGCGGGATTATCAAAACTATTATCCAGAGGGCTGAGGAGGGGTTGTTGAGGTGGTTCGAACATGTAGAGAGAATGGAACGAAACAGAATGACCTCGAGAGTGTATAAATCTGTAGTGGAGGGAAGGCGGGGTAGGGGTCGGCCTAGGAAAGGTTGGAGGGGTAAAAGAGGTTTTGTGTGCGAGGGGCTTGGACTTCCAGCAAGCATGCGTGTGCGTATTTGATAGGAGTGAATGGAGATAAATGGTTTTTAATACTTGACGTGCTGTTGGAGTGTGAGCAAAGTAACATTTATGAGGGGATTCTGGGAAACCGGCAGGCCGGATTTGAGTCCTGGAGATGGGAAGTACAGTGTCTGCACTCTGAAGGAGGGGTGTTAATGTTGCAGTTTTATAACTGTAGTGTAAAGCACCCCTCTGGCAAGACAGTGATGGAGTGAATGATGACTAAAGTTTTTCTTTTTCGGGCCACCCTGCCTTGGTGGGAATCGGCCGATGTGTTAATAAAAAAAATAAAAAAATATTATAGAACAATAGTAATAAATTTTTTTTTTGCATTGTTGGTTTGTCTAAACAATTTCTGTAAACAATATAATGATAATAATGTTTGTGCAGTTATTGTGTTGCATACGAGTGTATATATGTACACAGCACCTTACTTTTGTTTCACAGGCCACATAAGTTACTAGGAAAAAAAAAATATTGGAAAATGCAAGAAACATTCGAATGGGAGTAAATATAAGTGTACCGGTGAGCGGCATGCGCCGCTGTTGCCATACGCGGCTCATTTTCTGCCAACTTTACGCCTCCATATCTTGGTAAGTATTGATTGAAAAAAAAAAAATTTAGAATAAAAACAATCAGAAAAATAATCTTTACATTTTGATAAAAAAAAATTTTTTGTTGTTTTTTCAAATATTTTGCGACAACAGGAGAGCACTCAGGATTGGGGTTGCGACAGTCAAAGGGTTAATACAGTGGACCCTCGGAAATCGAACATTCTTCATTCCAGAATGCTGTTCAAGTGCTGTTATCGAACGAATTTATTCCCATAAGGAATAATGTAAATTAGATTAGTCCATTTCAGACCCCCAAAAATACACTTACAAAAGCACTTACAATAATAAACTTACACAATAGGTCGAGTTGGGAGGCTTTCGATTTCCGGGGGTCCACTGTATAGGGTGCAAGGTGAATAGTAAGGTAGGTAGGTTTCAAAGTGTGGTAGGTATTTAACCCCCATCTGGCTACCCCACTCACACATTATATACTAGGCATTTAAAGTGCCGTATAGCGATAAAATGCATATACACTGCACTCATTACTTACCTTAAAATATTTGTAGTCATAATGTAGAGTGAGGTGAGTAAACAAGATGAGTACATGAGAGTGTAGAAGGTTCGCGAGTTTTGTAAACAAACCAGTTGTTGTTGTTGTTGTTACCAGCCCGGACACGAATGGTTTTCGTTTACTCGTCAAGCCGACTGGAAAAACATCTCATATTTATGTTAATTTATATGTTTATATATTACGTAGCGTGTTTATTATATAATTTTGAAAAATATCATAAATGGATTAAGCAAAATGTCTACATTGGACCCCCGGTTTACGTTATTAATTCGTTCCAAATGCTGTTCAAGTGCCGTTACCAAACGAATTTGTTCCCATAAGGAATAATGTAAATTAGATTAGTCCTTTTAGACCCCCAAAAATGCACTTACAAAAGCAGTTACAAAAATACACTTACATAATTGTTTGAGTTTGGAGGTGAACGTAAACCGGGGGTCTACTCTACGACTCAGAGTGATTATTGTGTTATTATTATCATTATTAATAAGGCATCTTCAAGACTAAAACACACACACTTAGTGATTTTAATGTGTTCCTGCATGCCAGCACAGGCGCAAGTTGTGGAGTTTAAAGCAGTTAAGTTCATTGAGACAGTGTAGCATTAAGAGTGTAACGATTAAGCGATAGAAAAAGAATGAAACGAAATAATCTCCTGACAGCATAAACTGCTCTTCCTATTTTCTGCAAGGTATGTAAATGGTGTACGTACACCTGTTCATTTGTACATTATGGTTTTCTTATCAAAGAAGTGATCTAATGCAGTTAGCATTACAAACTCCGTTTTCTCTTATACAGTGGACCCCTGGTTTACGTTATTAATTCGTTCCAGAATGCTGTTCAAGTACCGTTACCAAACGAATTTGTTCCCATAAGGAATAATGTAAATTAGATTAGTCCTTTTATACATCCAAAAATACACTTACAAAAGCACTTACAAAAATACACTTACATAATTGTTCGCGTTTGGAGCTGTACGTAAACCGGGGTTCCACTGTACTAACACATCTGAATGAGGAAAGAATGGGAAGATGTTTTCATAGCTGTAGCGATAATGCCCGCCACCACTGTCCTTCGCCACCATATTCGTAATGACATACAGTGGACCCCGGATTACGTAGTCGTCAGATTACTTAAAATTCCGAATAAGTAACATTTTTTCGTAAAAATATTGGTTCGGTATAAATAGATCCACTTGGAATAAGTAATTCATCCTGGACGCGTACACATGGCCCGGACGGCTCAACACTCTATCCAGTTAGTGTTCCATTGTTTACCAGCAAGTGACAGCCACCCATGCATTCATACCATACATTTTGTCATTATTCCATTGTTTTTAGTGCTTGCAACTGCTAAATAAGCCACCATGGTCCCAAAGAAAGCTGGTAAAGGGCTGAGAGTGGAGAATGTGTCTTCTTAAGTGATTCAGTGATTCTACGATATGTTACGATGCTAAAGCAGCAGGAGTTGATAAAGGCTATACGTAGTCCCAGCCAGCGATAAAGTGTAGCATTAACAGTGTAGCAAGTAAGTTAAACCATTAATCAATAGAAAAATGACACGATACTTAACTCCTCCATTGTTGTTTGAGGTATAGGGCAACTGGCAACTCTGTCGTTTACTGCTGCTGTCCACCACCACCACTATATGTACGGCTTATGGTCAGTGACCCTTATACACCCAACAACAAACAACACATCACCAGTCCTCACATTCGTAATGACATATTTTATTAATTCTAGAGTATATGTTATGTTTCTATGTTATTAATATTGTTTATTATGTCATGTTAGATGAATTGTGACAGATAAATAAGCCGTAGAGTTGATATTGGTGTCATATCATATCATATATCATATTTACTATCTGTCCACTTAATTTAGTCCCATTTATATATTCTCTTGAAATAGTTCTCAACAATTCAATACCTACTACTGCCTTTCATCCAATAACTCCTTTACTTGAAGCTTAAAAAAATAATTAAGGTGCTAATTCTGGTGCTAAAGTGTTTTACTCTCATTGTTTACTTTTATATTCCCTAAAATATTTACTCTCATTGTTTACTATTAAATTCCCTAGTTTCTTTATTTAAAAACAAAAAATTATCTACCTGCCACAGTTATTATATTAATTTTTATTATAATAATTAAGGTGCTAACTAAGGTACTAAATATCTTTACTTTCATTGTTTTACTATTATTTTCCCTAGCTCATTTATTACTAGCTTTAGAATAACTACCATAGTTCAATAAATTGCATTTGTATAAATTAACTAAGGTACAAATTCACATGCCAAGAACTCTGTCAAATATCCTATATCTCTGTAAACAAGTGTTAGAAATTGTAATAATCCACTAGTTCCTACGAATTTAATCTAGTACCATATTATTAATTTAGTATTATCCATTGTTCTCAGGTCTAGTTATAGAATCACATCAAATCTTATGATTACAGGAATTGATCCTGATATCAACCTATTATTAAATGACTTACATGATTCCAACAGCAACTGCAACTATTACACAGCAGATCAAGCAAAGACATTACTCAGAGCCAACAATAACATAACTATCTTCAATTACAATGTTAGATCTTTGAGCAAACATTATGATGACCTCACATCACTACTACAATCCCTCCAGACCAATATCTCAATAATCACACTCACTGAGACCTGGCTAAAGCCTGATACTACAGATGTCTATGCCATCCCAGGTTACACAGCCATTCACAACTGTAGGACAGATCAGCGAGGGGGTGGAATAGCTATATATTACACAGATCAACTTGAATGTATCAATAACTCTTGCATAAGGGATGAGCATGGAGAATATATTATAGTTAAATTTAAATCAAATGACCTGCAAAAACCCCTCACAGTGATAAACATCTACAGATTACCACAGGCAAACATTCACCACTTTAGTGAAAAACTAGGAAACCTGATAACTGATGCACACATGAACAAAGACCATTTGCTCCTCACAGGAGATTTCAATATAAATCTCCTACACGACCAGGACCCACAAGTAACAGAATTCACAAACACTATGAGCAACTGCTTGTTACTACCAACAATATCAAAACCTACAAGAATCTCTGAGACTAGTACCTCATTACTAGACCACATCTGGACTAACACTATATCCCCTCTAAAATCAGGCATAATCACAGACAACACCACAGACCACTACCCGACCTTTCTTATAACCAACCTTGGTCATTTGCCCCAAGATATTACAAAAGTTACCTTCAGACTACATAACAAGTCAGCTGTAAATAACTTTATAACAGCTATGATTAACACTGACTGGCATAATGAGTTAGAAACATATTCAGATACTAATGAATGCATCAAGAATTTCCTTAAAAAAACCCACCACCTCTATAACAAACATTGCCCTAAAAAAACTAAACAGGTCACAGCTAAGAGACTTAACAATCCCTGGCTAACACCCAGCATCCTAAAATCCATTAACAAAAGGCACCAATATGAAAAACAATACAGAAGGGGTCTAATAACCAGAGAACAATCCAAACGCTACTCACCAATCCTTACCAGCCTGATAAGAAGGTCAAAAAAATTGTATTATGAGACCAGACTCCAGAACATAAAAGATGATATGAAAAAGGCCTGGAGTACCCTATCTGCAATTCTAGGAAATAAAAAAATATCGAAAAACAACACCATCAAATTATCAAAAACAGATGAACCCCTACTCTCACCTACTGAGACAGCAAACAGACTTAATGTTTTCTTCTCCACCATAGGAAAGAATCTAGCGAGTAAAATCCCAAGCTCGAACACCCGTCCAACAGACTACCTCACAAACACCTACCCTAATACACTATTCTTAGCTCCTACCAACCCAATTGAAGTCTCGCTCATAATCAACACCCTTAAAAACAAGGCAGGAGACTTAAACAGCTTACCAACTTTTATGTACAAAAATGCTTCACAGGTACTGTCACCAATTATAGCAACACTGTTCAATAAATCCATTGAAGCCTCTACTTTTCCATCAATTCTCAAAATAGCTAGGGTCACCCCGATCCACAAAGGAGGTGATCAAACAGACTTGAATAATTATAGACCAATTTCTAATTTACCACTGCTTTCTAAAATCTTCGAAAAATTAATTCATAGACAAATCTATTCGTACCTCGTCTCACACAATGTACTCAACCCCTGTCAATTTGGATTCAGGACAAACAAGAGCACAAACGATGCTATTATGCACATGAATAGAAAGAAGTCCCACTGGGAATCTTCATTGATCTACGCAAAGCTTTTGATACAGTCGACCATGATTTACTGCTCACAAAATTAGCACACTATGGTATAAGGGGGCACCCACTCAACTACCTTAAGTCATACCTTAGCAACAGAAGCCAATACGTGTACACAAATGGAGCGAACTCATCCACACAACAAATTACAGTCGGAGTCCCTCAAGGAAGTGTCCTGGGGCCACTCCTATTCCTTTTTTAGATAAATGACCTACCGAATGCATCACAACTACTCAAACCCATTTTGTTTGCAGATGACACAACATATGTCTTCTCTCACCCAAATCCAGTTATACTGGCCAACACTGTTAATGCAGAATTACAGAAAATATCAACATGGATGACGACTAACAAGCTTACTCTCAATACTGACAAGACCTACTTCATACAGTTTGGAAGCAAAGCCACAAATGTTCCACTTACCATAATGCTCAATGGTTCACCCATCACAAGACTCACAGAGGGAAAATTCCTAGGAATCCACCTTGACAGCAGCCTTAAATTCCAAACACATATACAACAAATTTCCAAGAAAATCTCAGACAGTAGGCATATTATTTAAGATATGCTAATATGTACCTCAACCAGCTCTCCTTGCAGTATACCACTCACTCATCTACCCTTATCTCACTTATGGAATCTGTGCATGGAGATCTACAACATTAAATCACCTTAGACCACTCATAACCCAGCAAAAGGCTGCAGTCAGAATGATAACAAATTCCCACTCTAGACAGCATACTCCACCAATATTCAAAAGCCTAAAACTACTCACCATAAAGAACATTCACACTTATAATTGTGCCTACTACATACATAGAACGCTACACTCTAATACAAACCCTCCACTCAAAATTCTCCTCACCAACCTTAATAGGACCCATGACCATAACACAAGAAACAGATCACATTTTGATGTACCCCGCATCCATAGCAACCTATGTAAAAATTCAATGCACATAAAGGGCCCCAGATTATGGAACTCATTACCAGAAAATACAAAAATAACCTTGTCTCAGAATCATTTTAAGACTCTTCTCAACAACCACCTACTCTCTCTTACCTAAATACTCATAATAAAAAAATACTCATTGTTATTTTCTCCTATAAGATAATTCCATTTTTATTATAATTATGTACGATAATATTACTTTCAAAAATGCTTAGTATTTTTTCCTATAAGATAATCTCAATTTGTACTATTATAACATTGTAATATTACCACCTACTCACCATAAACTAAATACGCATTCTGTAAATTACTTTAAAAAATACTCAATGTCATTTTGCCAAAAATAATTTCAATTTTTACTATTAACTACCATCCTACTAAACACTTGCTGCAATGTAGTGTCACCATATTATAATTAACCAAATGAAATATCATCATATTATGTACATAGTCCATACGTTTTAAGATTAAGCTGCCCGTTATGCCCTGGCATGTCAGTGGCTCTCCTTGCATTTCTATGTAAATCTCTATGTAAACTTGCGAAGAAATAAAAATTATAATGAAGGACTATCTTGTCCTTTCCCCAAACACACACCCCTGTTGCCGGCACAATTCCAAACATCCGCCAGAAACACAACTCTCTGGAACACTTTTTTGAGTGACAGGGGTCCAGTGACTCTCAAGCTGGTTCTAGTGCCATTAAAAAACAAAGAAGGGAAGTAACCTTGGAAAAGAACTTGGTACCTGAAGTCTTAATGGGAGGGGATTCTCCTTCCAAACACTAGCAACTCCTCCTTCCTCTCCCCTCCTTCCGTCTTCCACACATCAACAACTCTTCAATAAAGGTAAGTGTCAAATTATTACTGTTTTATACTTCATGTCTCTTTGTTTTCTGTGTAATTTAATGTAAAAACAAAATTTATTTTAATACTTTTGGGTGTCTGAAACGGATTAATTGAATTTCCATTATTTCTTTTGGGGAAAATAGATTCGGAATTAGTAATACTATTCGGTATTAGTAGCACCTTCTGGAACAGATTAATTACTAAAACCGTGGGTCCACTGTACATATTTTTATTAATTCTAGAGTGTATATCAGGCTTTTATATTATTTATGTTGTTTATTATATGTCATATTAGATGAATTGTGATAGATAAATAAGCTGTCGAGTTGATAATAGCGTCATAGTGAAGTACTATTTTGTCATGCCTCCTGACAGCAGGAACAGATTAATTGGATTTACATTATTTCTTATGAGAAATATTGCTTTGAGTTTCGAACGTTTTGACTTTAGAACTAGCTCTTGAAACGGATTAAGTTCAAAACTCGGGGTTCCATTCTATGTACCAAAGAAAAATAGATGTACCAAAAAAATATACAGTGGACCCCGGTTTTCGTAATTAATCCATTCCAGAGTGACTAAAACCGAAAATGACTACAGTGAACCCTCGGTTAGTGGCTGTTCCTGTTAGCGGCCAACTCGGTTAGTGGCCGGTTTTACGGCTCCCGGTTAGCGGCCGTATGGGACTCGTCAACCCGCCGGCTGGGGCCGCTTGCGGTTCAGTTTGGCTGTGTCTCTCGGTGCGTAAGGAAGCTTCTGCTCATTCATCCAGACATTTTGCTTGTTTTCCATTGTTTTTTGCCAGTGCAACTGCAAAATAAGTAACCATGGCTCCCAAGAAAGTTCCTAGTAAAGTTCCTGTGGCAAAGAGAGTGAGAAACACGAGGGAATTTAAGAGAGAAGTGATTCAGAAATATGATAGTGGTATGCTGGTGCTGGAACTTGCCAGGATGTTTTGGAAAAACAAATCAACAATTACAACCATCCTGTCAAAGAAAGATCAAATCAAGGAGGCTGATGTTGCCAAAGGAGTAAATGTGCTTATGAAACAAAGGTCACCAATAATGGAACAAATGGAAAAGTTATTGTTATTGTGGATTAAAGAAAAACAAATAGTGGGTAGTGAATTTAGGGCCAGCAAAGGCTGGTTTGAGAGATTTAAGAAGCGTAGTGGCATACACAGTGTTGTAAGGCATGGTGAGGCTGCAAGTTCAGACTGGTGTGGGTGGCATCCTGGGTTTTAGTGGACTGGTGTGGGTGGCATCCTGGGTATTAGTTGACTCATGTGGGTCGCATCCTGGGTGTTAGTGGACTTGTGTACTCACCTATTTGTGGTTGCAGGGGTCGAGTCATAGCTCCTGGCCCCGCCTCTTCACTGATTGCTACTAGGTCCTCTCTCTCTCTCTCCCTGCTCCATGAGCTTTATCAAACCTAGTCTTAAAACTATGTATGGTTCCTGCCTCCACTATGTCGCTTTCTAAGCTATTCCACTTCCTGACAACTCTATGACTGAAGAAATACTTCCTAACATCCCTTTGACTCATAGGAGTCTTCAACTTCCAATTGTGACCCCTTGTTTCTGTGTCCCCTCTCTGGAACATCTTGTCTCTGTCCACCTTATCTATTCCTCGCAGTATTTTATATGTCGTTATCATGTCTCCCCTAACCCTCCTGTCCTCTAGTGTCGTCAGGCCGATTTCCCTTAACCTTTCTTCGTAGGACAATCCCCTTAGCTCTGGGACTAGTCTTGTTGCAAACCTTTGCACTTTCTCTAATTTCTTGACGTGCTTGACCAGGTGTGGGTTCCAAACTGGTGCTGCATACTCCAGTATGGGCCTGACGTATATGGTATACAGAGTCTTGAATGATTCCTTAGTGAGGTATTGGAACGCTATTCTTAGGTTTGCCAGCCGCCCGTATGCTGCAGCAGTTATCTGATTGATGTGTGCCTCAGGAGATGTGCTCGGTATTATACTCACCCCAAAATCTTTTTCTTTGAGTGAGGTTTGCAGTCTTTGGCCACCTAGACTATACTCTGTCTGCGGTCTTCTTTGCCCTTCCCGATATTCATGACTTTACATTTGGCAGGGTTAAATTCAAGGAGCCACTTACTGGACCAGGCTTGCAGCCTGTCCAGGTCTCTTTGTAGTCCTGCCTGATCCTCGATTGATTTGATTCTTCTCATTAACTTCACATCATCTGCAAATAGTGACACTTCTGAGTCTACCCCTTCCGTTATGTCATTCACATATACCAAAAACAGTACAGGTCCTAGGACTGACCCTTGTGGAACTCCACTCGTCACAGGTGCCCACTCTGACATCTCGTCACGTACCATGACTCGTTGTTGCCTCCCTGTCAGATATTCTCTGATCCATTGCAGTGCTTTTCCTGTTACGTGTGCCTGATCCTCTAGCTTTTGCATTAATCTCTTGTGAGGAACTGTGTCGAACGCCTTCTTGCAGTCCAAAAAAATGCAGTCTATCCACCCCTCTCTCTCGTGTCTTACTTCTGTTACCTTGTCATAAAACTCCAGTAGGTTTGTGACACAGGATTTTCCTTCCCTGAAACCGTGCTGGTTGTCGTTTATAAGCTTGTGTCTTTCTAGGTGCTCCACCACTCTCCTCCTGATGATCTTCTCCATGACTTTGCATACTATACACGTCAGTGACACAGGTCTGTAGTTTAATGCCTCGTGTCTGTCTCCTTTCTTAAAAATTGGGACTACATTTGCCATCTTCCACGCCTCAGGTAGTTGCCCAGTTTCAATGGATGTGTTGAAGATTTGTGTTAGTGGCACACACAACATCTCTGCTCCCTCTCTAAGGACCCACGGAGAAATGTTGTCCGGTCCCACCGCTTTTGAGGTATCGAGTTCACATAGCAGCTTCTTCACCTCCTCCTCGGTTGTGTGTATTTCATCCAGCACTTGTTGGTATACCTCCCTATTCTGAATTCCTGGAGTCCTTCCTGTCTCCTGTGTAAATACTTCTTTAAATCTCATGTTGAGCTCCTCACATACCTCTTGGTCGTTTATTGTGAACTCCCCACCTTCCTTTCTCAGCCTGATTACCTGGTCCTTGACTGTTGTTTTCCTCCTGATGTGGCTATACAACAGCTTCGGGTCAGACTTGACTTTTGATGCTATATCATTTTCATATTGTCGCTGAGCCTCCCTTCTTACCTGTGCATATTCGTTTCTGGCTCTTCGGCTAATCTCTTTATTTTCCTGGGTCCTTTGTCTTCTGTACTTTTTCCATTCTCTATTACACTTACTTTTTGCCTCCCTACACCTCTGGCTGAACCAAGGACTCGTTCTGGTCTTCCCATTACTTCTGTTTCCCTTGGGGACAAACCTCTCCTCTGCCTCTTTGCATTTGGTTGTCACATATTCCATCATTTCTTTTACTGGTTTTCCTGCCAATTCTCTCTCCCACTGAACGTCTTGTAGGAAGTTCCTCATGCCTGTGTAGTCCCCCTTTTGTAGTTTCGTTTCCCCCTTCCTATTCCTGCTCCCTCTCCACTTGTAGCTCAACTATATAATCAAAACACAGAACCAAATGATCACTAGCTCCAAGGGGCCTTTCATATGTGATATCCTCGATGTCCGAACTACTCAAGGTGAATACTAGGTCCAGTCTTGCTGGATCATCCCCACCTCTCTCTCTGGTAGTGTCTCTAACATGTTGATGCATGAGGTTTTCCAGTACCACATCCATCATCTTGGCTCTCCATGATTCAGGACCCCCATGGGGCTCTAGGTTTTCCCAATCAATCTCTTTGTGATTGAAATCACCCATAACTAGTAACTTTGCTCTCCCCATGTGGGCTCTTCTGGCTACCTCGGCTAGTGTGTCTACCATTGCTCTGTTGCTCTCGTCGTATTCTTCTCTTGGCCTCCTGCAGTTCTGTGGCGGGTTGTACATTACAGCAATTACCACCTTATGGCCCTCAGACTGAATTGTTCCTACTATGTAGTCCCTTTCACCCATTCCATCCATTCCTTCCACTTCCTCAAATCCCCACCTGTTCTTAATGAGCAGTGCAACTCCTCCTCCCCTCTGCTCCCTCTATCTTTCCTGAGGATTTGATATCCGGGTGGAAAGATTGCATCTGTTATCATCCTGGTGAGTTTCGTTTCTGTGAGTGCTATTATGTCTGGGGATGTCTCCTTTATTCTTTCATGCCACTCCTCACATTTATTTGTTATACCATCTGCATTTGTATACCAAACCTTTAACTTCTTTTCTAAAACCGTAGTCTGGGGTATGTTGGGGTTGGAAAGTGGGAGATCTGATGGGAACTATGGTGGTTGGTGGGAAGGTGGAGTTTGTAATGAGGTGGGTGGAATCATTGGGTATGGCATGTGTGTTTTGGGTTAGGTTGTTTGGTTGCATTGGGGTTGTCCAGGTTGGGGAACATCTGAAGGTGGTTGTATTAGAGCTTCCTCCTGAGTCTGGGTTCTCCTGTCCATCTCTCTTTCCTCCTTTTGTCTCTGTACCCTCTCTTTCAGTTTCTGTCTTTCTTCCCGTGTTCTGTCGCGGTCGAGATACACCCTCCGGTACTCTGACATATCCCTTAGTCTTGCTTTCTCCTGCAGGATCCTGTTTCGAGTCAATTCTGCTTTGAAAATTACTTTGACTGGCGGATTCTTCCTCTTGCAAACCCCTATTCTCTGAAAATTTGCCAGCTGGGTCATGTCATCTTCTCCTATTGCTTTCATGATGTTTTCAATCGCATTTTCTCCCCTTGTTTTCTTGCTTCAGTAAGTTTCTCCTTCAGCTTCCTGGAGCCCATAAACAAAGACTGATCTCTCTCTTTCATTCTCCCACTGCCTATCCCTATGTAACCCCTGATTCGATTTAGTTGCCTCCATTGCAGCTTTCCTTTCTTCAATCTCTTCACTGTCTGTTATCCCTTGGCCCAGTGGCCTGTCGCTTTCCCTTCTTAACTTTCCCTGTGCACTGCTGTGGTCTGTTAGGGCTTCTACATATAGCTTAGCTCTCCCTTTTACTACACTCCCCTCGATTGTTCCTGATGTGATCCTCTCTTTCTCTCGGGCTCCACGATGGTCTGATATGGCCTCTGCATACAGTTTCACTCCGTTCTCTACAGTCCTCTTCTTTGTGACTGAGGTAGCAGTTTCTGATATCATGTCCACATTGCTTTTTAGTTCTTTAGGCTGTTTCAAATTTTTCAGTTCTTCTTCTAATCTCTGTATCTTAGCCTCTGCTGTTGTGACTTGCTTCTCCCACTTCCTGCTTTCTGCAGCTATCCTCTCCTCCATTATCTTGCTTTCTGCAGCTATCCTCTCTTCCATTTTCATGCTAAGCTCCTCTAGCTTCCTTCCCCACTCATGTTCCCTTTTCATGAGCTCTGCTGCCCAATCTTCCTTTGCAGACTCATCCTCCAGTCCCCTAGTTTTCCGTCCTGCTCTCTGGGACCCCTTTTTTTATTTTTATTTTTAAGATGCCACAGAGTGAAAAACTATGTATTTCTGTGTGGTTGTTTTGTGGTGTGATTGCCTGAGTGTTTGTGTGGGGGGGTGGATGGAGGAAGAGGAGAAACTGAAGACAGTGGGGAAATGGAAGAGAGGTGGGGAGGAAAGAGGGGGGATTATGAGGAGAGAGTGAAGGGGGAGAAACAGAGGTGGAGAGAGAATGGGAGAGGAGAGGGGAGGAGGTGGGTGAGAGAGGGGTTCAGGGAAGGGAGTGGGGGAGAGGTGGGTGGAGGGAGCAGGGGGAAAGAGTGTGTGTGGGCCTGTGTGTGTGTGTTAGTTTGTGTGTGTGTATGTGTTGTGTGTGTGTGATAGTTTGTGTGTGTGTTGTGTGTGTGTGTTGTTTGTGTGTGTGTTAGTTTTGTGTGTGTGTTAGTTTGTGTGTGTGTTGTGTGTGTGTGTGTGTGTGTGTGTGTGTTGTTGTGTGTGTGTGTTAGTTTTTTTTTTTTTGTGTGTGTATGTATGTGTGTGTGTATGTATGTTTGTGTGTGTATGTATGTGTGAATAGTAGTGGTGAAATTGTGTGTTATGGTGTATGGGTGTGTATGTTGAGTTTGCGAGTGACACGTTGTCTGCAGTGCTTCTCTACCTGGCCTGACCTGACACACCTGACCTACCAGTTAATGTGTGTGCGTGTGTGTGGAACTATATGTGTGTGGATTTATTGTGTGAAAAGTAGTGGTGAAATTGTGTTATGGTGTATGAGTGGTATGTGAGGTCTGCGAGTAACACGTAGTCTACAGTGCTCCTCTACCTGGCCTGACCTGACACACCTGAGCTACCAGTTAATGTATTCTATGATTCACCTGTCTGCTCGTCCTTTTCTACTAGAAATTACCAATTGCTATTTGTTACTGAGTACTTGATATCCTATTCCTTATCTTACTATGAGAGTTGACCGTTCGCAAACAGCTTAGCGGTTAGGTAATTGGAACTTACTCCCGACACCCCAAAAACCACGCATAGGTGAATACTTGCGATGCGATGCAGCTGTCCAGCGTGTAGTATCCTGTAGATTGTCCAACTCGATGTGATGTTCTGGCGTATATCCACTTTCGTTTCTTGTCGATATATAATATAACCTATTCACTGTATTTCTTTCACTTGTCACATGTTTATTTCACTTTATTATCTAGGGTGACACACGTGGCAACGTCGCCTGGAGCACACTAGGCCCACTGACTCCGCCACCAAATATTTATTTCTAGTTCACTTATAAAATTATGGCTCTCCCCACACTTATGTGGCTCAGGGCAACTTGTAAATCACTTCAAGGGATGTTCACTACCCTGACACACTTGATAACCCCTGAATTACCCTTGGGTAGCCCTCAAAAACACTTATATGCACAGAGCCCTACAAGATGCGACTGACCCGGACGGCGTCCCTACTGTGTGTGTGTGTGTGTGTGTGTGTGTGTGAGAGGATGAGTGGTGAGGTGGAGGATGAGGGTGAGGTGTGAGAGAATGAATGGGTGAGGTGTGAGAGGATGAGTGAGTGAGGTATGAGAGGATGAGTGGGTGAGGTGTGAGAGGATGAGTGGGTGAGGTGTGAGAGAATGAATGGGTGAGGTGTGAGAGGATGAGTGAGTGAGGTATGAGAGGATGAGTGGGTGAGGTGTGAGAGGAAGGTGAGGGGAGGATGAGGTGAGGTGTGAGAGATGAGGGTGAGGGTGAGAGGATGAGTGGGAGGTGAGAGGATGAGTGGTGAGGTGGAGAATGAATGGGTGAGGTGTGAGAGGATGAGTGGGTGAGGTGTGAGAGGATGAGTGGGTGAGGTGTGAGAAGATGAGTGGGTGAGGTGTGAGAGGATGAGTGGGTGAGGTGTGAGAAGATGAGTGGGTGAGGTGTGAGAGGATGAGGGTGAGGTGGAGAGATGATGGTGGGTGGAGAAGATGAGTGAGTGAGGTGGAGAGGATGAGGGTGAGGTGTGGAGAAGATGAGTGGGTGAGGTGTGAGAGGATGAGTGGTGAGGGTGGGAAGAGGGTGAGTGGAGGATGAGGGTGAGTGGAGAGAATGAGTGGGTGAGGTGTGAGAGGATGAGTGGGTGAGGTGTGAGAGGATGAGTGGGTGAGGTGTGAGAGGATGAGTGGGTGAGGTGTGAGAGAATGAATGGGTGAGGTGTGAGAGGAGAGGGTGAGGTGAGAAGATGAGGGGTGAGTGTAGAGGATGAGTGGGTGAGGTGTGAGAGAATGATGGGTGAGGTGAGAGGATGAGTGGGTGAGGTGTGAGAGAATGAATGGGTGAGTGTGAGAGGATGAGTGGGTGAGGTGTGAGAAGATGAGGGGTGAGGTGTGAGAGGATGAGTGGGTGAGGTGTGAGAAGATGAGTGGGTGAGGGTGAGAAGATGAGTGGGTGAGGTGTGAGAGGATGAGTGGGTGAGGTGTGAGAGAATGAATGGGTGAGGTGTGAGAGGATGATGGGTGAGGAGAGGATGAGTGGGTGAGGTTTGAGAGGATGAGTGGGTGACGTGAGAGGATGAGTGGTTGAGGTGTGAGAGGATGAGTGGGTGAGGTGTGAGAGGATGAGTGAGTGAGGTGTGAGGGGATGAGTGGTTGAGGTGTGAGGGGATGAGTGAGTGAGGTGTGAGAGGATGAGGTGAGGTGTGAGAGGATGAGTGGGTGAGGTGGAGAGGATGAGTGGGTGAGGTGTGAGAGGATGAGTGGTTGAGGTGTGAGGGGATGAGGGGGAGGTGTGAGAGGATGAGTGAGTGAGGTGTGAGGGGATGAGTGGTTGAGGTGTGAGGGGATGAGTGAGTGAGGTGTGAGAGGATGAGTGGGTGAGGTGTGATAGGATGAGTGGGTGAGGTGTGAGAGAATGAATGGGTGAGGTGTGAGAAGATGAGTGGGTGAGGTGTGAGAGGATGAGTGGGTGAGGTGTGAGAGGATGAGTGGGTGAGGTGTGAGAAGATGAGTGGGTGAGGTGTGAGAGGATGAGTGGGTGAGGTGTGAGAGAATGAATGGGTGAGGTGTGAGAGGATGAGTGGGTGAGGTGTGAGAGGATGAGTGGGTGAGGTTTGAGAGGATGAGTGGGTGAGGTGTGAGAGGATGAGTGGTTGAGGTGTGAGAGGATGAGTGGGTGAGGTGTGAGAGGATGAGTGAGTGAGGTGAGGGATGAGTGGTTGAGGTGTGAGGATGAGAGTGAGGGTGAGAGGATGAGGGTGAGGTGTGAGAGGATGAGTGGGTGAGGTGTGAGAGGATGAGTGGGTGAGGTGTGAGAGGATGAGTGGTTGAGGTGTGAGGGGATGAGTGAGTGAGGTTTGAGAGGATGAGTGAGTGAGGTGTGAGAGGATGAGTGGGTGAGGTGTGAGAGGATGAGTGGGTGAGGTGTGAGAGGATGAGTGGGTGAGTTGTGAGAGGATGAGTGGGTGAGGTGTGAGAGGATGAGTGAGTGAGGTATGAGAGGATGAGTGGGTGAGGTGTGAGAGGATAAGTGGGTGAGTTGTGAGAGGATGAGTGAGTGAGGTGTGAGGGGATGAGTGAGTGAGGTATGAGAGGATGAGTGGGTGAGGTGTGAGAGGATGAGTGGGTGATGTGTGAGAAGATGAGTGGGTGAGGTGTGAGAGGATGAGTTGTTGAGGTGTGAGAGGATGAGTGGGTGAGGTGTGAGAGAATGAATGGGTGAGAGGATGAGTGGATGAGGTGTGAGAGGATGAGTGGGTGAGGTGTGAGAGGATGAGTGAATGAGTTGTGAGAGGATGAGTGGGTGAGGTGTGAGAGGATGAGTGAATGAGTTGTGAGAGGATGAGTGGGTGAGGTGTGAGAGAGTCTTATGTACAAATTATACCAGTCTTAAATGAAAACTATAACGGAATTTAAAACAAATTCCAACCTCACAATTGAGAGAAAAACTAATGTGAAGGACCTGGAAGTGATAATGTCAGAGAGTCTCACTTTCAAAGATCACAACAATGTTACTACGACATCTGCTAGGGAAATATTATGATGGATAATGAGAACCTTCAATACTAGGGACGCCAAGTACATGATGATTGTGTTCAAATCGCTTGTTCTCTCTAGGCTGGAATATTGCTGTACAAGAGCGGCCCCTTTCAAGGCAGGTGAAATTGAAGTCCTCGAGAATATACATAGAACTTTCACCGTACGTATAATACGATAAAGCTCCTAAATGTCTGGGTATTTCTCTGATAAGGTTGAGAGTAGAGAATATGGGGAGATAAGTATTTAACGAAGCATTGAAGTCGCCCGACTCAGTTTTGATATATAAGGAAGTACCACCTCTGGAACTGGACTGGGGACTCTCATCCTCAGAGAAAAGAATAAACCTCAGTGAAAACTCAGGATTCTCACCGGAGCTGTTTGAATATTTTCTTCTCCTACCACCCAGAATATTCTATGTAAACTTTAGTTCAAGGCAAAATGCATTAAGAAAAATACAAAAGGAAGTAAAACAACATACAACATCTCAGAGCCTACATCTCAAATACTTCATCCAGCTCCCATGTGGGCGCTGCCCAGGTATGTGGTTAATTTTACATTGCAGAACACCAACAATTTGTACAGGAACACAGGAAACACTGTACTTATCTTTTTTGCTGGGTCAGCTTTCTGCAGCTGCACCCAGAAAACTCCTCGGACGTGACCCAGTGTGTTCTACCGCCACTTAGCTGTAGGGGACAAAATAAGGTAAAGTGAATAGTGAATAATTGCCCTGAGGAGCATATAGCAATGTACATTCAGTAACTGAATACTGAACAATGCTGGGACTCACTGGTTGGGCTAAAAGCCCACGTTTCACGGGTGTATGATAAATCTACCCAGAACATACATCAATTCCTAACTGCGCAGTCAATTGAACTTCAAATGTCTAGGAGACACCTGGGTATGTGTTTGGACCATATCACCCGGAAACCGCTTTTTCTTGATTGAAGAATAAGTGTTTTGAGGAATGTCCACGTCCCACTCTGGAACTTTGTAACACTCGCAGTGTCACTATACATTTTCAATATTTGTCTATTTGTTCATCTCACAGTAATGCATAAGAAGCTGCACTTCTTTATATTATTAAACTTGTAAAGATGGAGATTGTCAGAAGGATGAGGACGCACTGTTCTTTCATTGTTTAGGACAATGTACGCGCTGTAACAAGCTCCTCAGTCCAAGTTTATTGCAACTAATCTCCGCGCCCTCCGCTGGCCTGGCGTGCCCTAGGCATCACCTGACACAAAGAAGGTCAATTAAGCGTGTTTCTTTGCTTGACAAACTTCTAAGGAAGCAATGCAGAATGCCCAATTTCTTGCTGTGTCTCGATCACTAAGTCTAATATTGTCTCAATATAAACAAAATGAGGAAGGATTTTCCTGTACCTTTCCTGTCGCAGTACAGAGATTATTTACTCTAGTTACTCTCATGAGTTGCAACACCGATCTCTTGCAAAGAGGTGCA
>WNWK01027484.1:0-26254 GCA_009830355.1 Cherax destructor | reverse complement strand
AGGGCCTGGGGATTTGTTAAGTTTTTATTTTTCTATTTGTCTGAGGACCATGTCCTATTTACCCTGATAGTGCATAGTTTATTATCGTCCTGTTCTCATAATTTATTATTTCGGGAATTTCGCTAATTTCCTGAGAAAAAAGCTGAGGAAAAAGTTCACACATTTCTTCATCACTGTCAGTGATCTGTCCGGATTTCTTTGTGGCCTATCTTGCCCCCTAATCTTATTTCTGTATCCTGAAAAAACCCCTTTTTGGGTTAATTTTCAAACCCCTTGCACTTTAGCCTTATTTTTTTTTTTTCTTTTTAAATGAATATATTGTTTTTCCCCCTTTTCCCCCCCTTTTTGATACCCTTTTCCTCTTTTTGATAAATGAGATGTTTTAATCTATGGTGTATCCATTTGGGATATATTTGTTAGATTAATTTCCCTACTCGGAAAAAAAGTTGTCTGGACAGTAACATACGCCTAAAATACGTCATATTGGCAAAACACCCATACCTGACCCATAGTAAGGTCATCAAAATTTACCCAAACCCAGGTAATTTTCAGTCCATGAAGTCGGCCAATAGAAGTCTGGAACAGAGACTTGAGCAATTATCTAATTTCCCATGATATATTGAAACTAAGTGATTTTGATCGCTTTCCCCAAGCTCATCATTAACCTCAAGATTATTAACTAGTGATTTTTTGGGGAAAACCAAGTCAAAAAAGTTGCTCCCTTTGTTGGTTCTGTCACAAACTTTTTTTAAAAAAAATCCTGAACCGTATCAAGAAAGCCCGACTCAATTTTTCCTGTCCTTTCTTCAAATAAATATGTCAAAACTAAAATCTCCCATTAACACAACATTTTCATATCGGTTATAAATTTGTCCCATAGCAGCTTCCCCTCCCCTTTAAGGTTTGGGCAAAAATCCACCCCAAAAATTTTTTTTCACGACCCCCGAGAACTGTAAAACAGAATCTTGGGCCATGTTTCTAATCTTATATCTTGTCTAAACAACCTTCCTGTTTATCATTGAATGTTTTCCCCCCCATGTTGCATTCAGAAAGGGATTTCTCTATCTTTCAGGTTGAACCAGGTCTCTGTTATAGCAATAATATCTATATTACCTGCACTTGCAAGAAATCTTAGCTCATCTATCTTATTTCTTAGACTCCTACTATTTTTATAGTAAACCTTAAGGGAGATAGTCACACGCTGCCCTCTACTATCTCTCTTTGTTTGTTGATCAATTGCTTTGCCTTTACTAGCAACTTTATTTTGAATATTGTCTTTTAAACATATCCCTGAGGTATCCTGGTAATATCTGCTGTTTCCAACCCTAATACTACAGCCTGATTGTTTCCCACAAACACCCATACCTCTATAATCTATCAGTTTAAAGTCCTAGACAAGTCTCCAATGACCCCCTCAATCGAATCGGCTAATGCAACCACTCCAGCCCCAGAGAGATGAACCCCATCCCTTGCATACATATCACGTTTGCCATAGAATTTGTCCCAGTTATCAATGAATGGAATTGCAAGTTCCTTGCAATACCTGTCTAGCCAGCAATTTATACCAATTGCTCTAGACATCCATTCATTGCCCACTCCCTTTCTCCCTAATTGTGGTTGCAGGGGTCGAGTCATAGCTTCTGGCCCCGCCTCTTCACTGGTCATTACTGGGACACTCTCCCTGCGCCATAAGCTTTATCATACCTCTTCTTAAAGCTATGAATGGATCCTGCCTCCACTACATCGCTTCCCAAACTATTCCACTTCCCAACCACTCTGTGACTGAAGAAATACTTCCTAACATCCTTGTGATTCATCTGAGTCTTCAACTTCCAACTGTGTCCCCTTGTTGATGTGTCCCATCTCTGGAACATTCTGTCTCTGTCCACCTTGTCAAATCCTCTCAGTATTTTATATGTCGTTATCATGTCCCCCGTATCTCTCCTGTCCTCCAGTGTCGTCAGGTCGATTTCCCTTAACCTCTCCTCGTAGGACATGCCCCTTAGCTCCGGGAATAGTCTTGTTGCAAACCTTTGCACTTTCTCTAGTTTCTTTACGTGCTTGGCTAGGTGTGGGTTCCAAACTGGTGCTGCATACTCCAATATGGGCCTAACGTATACAGTGTACAGGGTCCTAAACGATTCCTTATTAAGATGTCGGAATGCTGTTCTTAGGTTTGCTAGGCGCCCGTATGCTGCAGCAGTTATTTGGTTGATGTGCGCCTCAGGAGATGTGTCTGGTGTTATACTCACCCCAAGATCTTTTTCTTTGAATGAGGTTTGTAGTCTCTGGCCCCCCTAGACTGTACTCCGTCTGCGGTCTTCTTTGCACTTCCCCAATCTTCATGACTTTGCACTTGGTGGGTTGAACTCCAGGAGCCAATTGCTGGACCAGGCTTGCAGCCTGTCCAGATCCCTTTGTAGTTCTGCCTGGTCCTTGTCCGATTGAATTCTTCTCATCAACTTCACATCATCTCGCCCACTCTGACACCTCGCCATGTACCATGACTCGCTGCTGTCTTCCTGACAGGTATTCCCTGATCCATTGGAGTGCCTTTCCTGTTATCCCTGTCTGGTCCTCCAGCTTTTGCACTAATCTCTTGTGTGGAACTGTGTAAAACGCCTACTTACAGTCCAAGAAAATGCAATCTACCCACCTCTCTCTCTCCTGTCTTATTGCTGTCACCCTGTCATAGAACTCCAGTAGGTTTATGACACAGGATTTCCCGTCCCTGAAACCGTGTTGGCTGTCGTTGGTAAGTTCATTCCTTTCTAGGTGTTCCACCACTCTTCTGACTATCTTCTCCATGACCTTGCATACTATACATGTCAGTGACACTGATCTGTAGTTTAGTGCTACGTTCCTGTCTCTTTTTTTAAAAATTGGGACTACATTTGCTGTCTTCCATACCTCAGGTAGTCTCTCTGTTTCGATAGATGTATTGAATATTGTTGTTAGTGGTACACATAGCTCTCCCTCTCTCAGGACCCATGGTGAGATGTTGTCCGGTGTTACAAAAGGATTATTTATGTGTCTCGCTAAGTATATCATAGAAGCGAGAGGAGAAAACTGAGGAGTTTGGGATAAACTTCTTTCATGTATAACCTGTGAAAGTTTTTCTCTTGTAACAATGATTTGGATTATTGACAACTCTGACTACCTTTAGTATAAAAAATCCTTTTACTGTGTTTCTCGTAAATCACAATCACGAGATAATAATCGGACAAAATTAGTAACTTAATATCTTTAATATTAAATTGTTTTCCAAAGTTTGGAGACATAATTAACCTTATTTACATATATATATTCCTTAGAAATACCATTCTTGACAGAACTGTCTGAATATAAGTACAAGACTAGTTTGTTCATCTGTTCTCTAATAATCACTGGATTCAAGTGCAATAAATTAAGTGAGAAATTAACCAGTTCATCGAAACATAACAAACGAACGACAGACAAGTACACCGCTGAGACCTTCAATAGAATTCTAATAGGAGTACTGACACTCCCGTCTTACTGAATATAAATCTGGATCGATTCAAATCAAGACTACTGTACCACTTAGAGAACACTATTAGATCCGATTAAATGGCAAAGAAATTCACAACCTCAGTAGCTTTCAGAAACTCTCAGAACAGAAAACACTCTGTACTTCATTGATGCCCAGAGTAGCGAAAGAAATGTTCCGTCAACAAATGGAACTGTTAGTTAGCCAAGACGTGAGTCCATACAGAGCTCCAGGAGGAGGAGACTATTCCAGGCTGCAGTTGGGCTGCAACTGCTTCAGACAACGCCGCCTCACCAGACGTCAACTCGGTATATGAACTCTACCTGAGAAACCAGTTAACTCAACTACACTATGGTAGTTAGGACTTAAATCAATAAAAGACAACCTACCTATATACATAGCTAAAATTATAGGGACAGATAATACTATAAAGCACAATAGCATTATTTTAGCTATTAATAATGATATCAGCAATATAATATTAAGTGAATAGAAATATTTTTTTTTATTAACACATCGGCCGATTCCCACCAAGGCAGGGTGGCCACCAAAGCAGGTTGGCCACCAAAGCAGGGTGGCCACCAAAGCAGGGTGGCCACCAAAGCAGGGTGGCCACCAAAGCAGGGTGGCCCGAAAAACAAAAACTTTCATCATCATTCACTCCATCACTGTCTTGCCAGAACGGTGCTTTACACTACAGTTATAAAACTTCAACATTAACACCCCTCCTTCAGAGTGCAGACACTGTACTTCCCATCTAGGCTGACCCCTACCCCGCCTTCCCTCCACTACAGATTTATACACTCTCGAAGTCATTCTGTTTTGTTCCATTCTCTCTACATGTCCAAACCACCTCAACAACCCCTCCTCAGCCCTCTGGATAATAGTTTTGGTAATCCCGCACCTCCTCCTAATTTCCAAACTCCGAATTCTCTGCATTATATTCACACAACACATTGACCTCTGACATGACATCTCCACTGCCTCCAGCCTTCTCCTCGTTGCAACATTCATTACCCATATAAGAGTGTTGGTATAACTATATTCTCATACATTCCCCTCTTTACTTCCATGGACAAAGTTCTTTGTCTCCACAGACTCCGAAGTGCTCCACTCACCCTTTTCCCCTCATCAATTCTATGATTCACCTCATCCTTCATAGACCCATCTGCTGACATGTCCACTCCCAAATATCTGAATACATTCACCTCCTCCATACTCTCTCCCTCCAATCTGATATTCAATCTTTCTTCACCTAATCTTTTTGTTATCCTCATCACCTTACTCTTTCCTATATTCACTTTCAATTTTTTTCTTTTACATACCCTACCAAATTCATCCATATATCACAAATATTCCTTGGGTCTCCTGGACAGGGACAACATCCGACCCCATCGCCTTTGAGGTATCTGGCTCACTCAGCAGCCTCTTCACTTCTTCCTCAGTTGCATGTATTATGTCCAACACTTGGTGGTATACCCCACCTCTCTGTATTTCTGGAGTCCCTTCTGTCTCCTCTGTGAACACTTCTTTGAATCTCATGTTGAGTTCCTCACATACTTTGCAGTCGTTTCTTGTGATCTCTCCTCCTTCCTTCCTTAGCCTGATCACCTGGTCCTTGACTGTTGTTTTCCTCCTGATGTGGCTGTACAACAGCTTTGGGTCAGATTTGGCTTTCTCTGCTATGTCATTTTCATATTGTCGTTGGGCCTCCCTGCTTACCTGTGCATATTCATTTCTGGCTCTACGACTGCTCTCCATATTCTCCTGGGTCCTTTGCCTTCTATACTTCTTCCATTCCCTAGCACACTTGGTTTTGGCCTCCCTGCACCTATGGGTGAACCAAGGGCTCATCCTGGCTTTTTCATTATTCCTGTTACCCTTGGGTACAAACCTCTCCTCAGCTTCCTTGCATATTGTTGTCACATATTAGATCATCTCGTTTACTGACTTCCCTGCTAGTTCTCTGTCCCACTGAACCCCATTCAGGAAGTTCTTCATGCCCATGTAGTCCCCTTTCTTGTAGTTTGGCTTCATTCGTCTACTACTCTTGCTTCTCCTCTGTCTCCTCTCTCCAGCTCATCAAAATCCCATCGTTTTTTGATCAGCAGTTCCACTCCTCCACCCCTCTGTCTTTCCTCAGGATCTGGTATCCCGTTGGAAAGATGGCATCTGTATCATACCTGTGAGCTTGGTTTCTGTGAGAGCTATGATGCTTGGTGATGCCTCTTTGACTCTTTCATGCCACTCCTCCCACTTATTTGTTATTCCGTCAGCGTTAGTGTACCATACCTTCAGTTTCCTCTCCAACACTGTGTTTTGGGGGTCTGTGGGGGTGGGGGACCTGGCAGTGTACTGCGGGATTCTATAGCGAAGTGTTGGGTGGGGATTGTGGTTTGTGTTGGGAAAGCATGATTGGTTGTGGGATTCTGGGGATGGTTCTGTGTGTGCTTGCTCTTGTTGCTCTGCCCTGATCTGGTTGTCCTCTGCTGATTTTGTCCTTGTCTCTCCTAGCTCCTTTCAATTTTGTGTAATCTCCTTTAGCTGCTGTCATTCTGTTTTTGTTCTGTCTCAGTCTAGGAACACCCTCTTGTATTCTGCCGATTCCTTCAACTGTGGTTTCTCTTGGAGGATCCTGTTTCGCACTGTTTCTGTCCTGAAAATCAGCTTGATTGGTCGATTTCTTCCCTTCACATACCCCCCTATTCTCTGAAAATTTACAATCTATTTCTGTGATGATATTCTCAGTCTCCTTCCTTTCTGCCTGCTGTCTTTCAGTGTGTGTCATTCCCTCGCTCTCCTGGAGCCCATGAATAAACATTGACTTCGCCTTCTCCTCCTCCCATTGCCTTTCCCTCTGTGACTCTGGTTCCTGTCTGTACATGGCCATTTTCTCCCTTATTTGTTCCTGTAGCTCTTGGTGGCATGGTCGTGTCTCTGCATTTGATCTATCCCCTCTCCACCTGCACCCAGCTGCTCTCCCCCTTCACTTCTTGGCCCTGCTTGGTAGGCTGATAGGGCCTTAGTGTAAGTTATATCTCCTTCCTTTGCGTTGGGCCCCTCGTTCAGTAGGGGTGTACCAGCTTCAGATGCTGTGTCTTCTCTGGTCAGTACCCCTGTAACCCACTTCAGCCTGTTTACCTCATTCTAGGACCCTTATCCTGGCTACTGCAGCTTCGACTTGTGACTCCCAAGTCTTCTTCTCCTCCTCCAACCTCTTTTCCAATTTCACAGAAAGCTCTGCCTCCATTTTTGCAGAAAGCTCTCCTAGTTTTCTTTCCCACTCTTGTTCCATCCTTTTGCACTGCTCTTCCATCCATTCTTCCTTACCAGAACCATTCTCCTCTGATCCCTGGGTCCTTCGAGTCCCTACCATTTTTTAGGGAGAGAGAGAGAGAGAGAGAGAGAGGAGAAGAGAGGGAGAGAGAGAGAGAGAGAGAAGGAGAGGAATGAGGAGAGAGAAGAGGGGGGAGGAGAGAGAGGAGAGAGAGAGAGGAGAGAGAGAGAGAGAGAGAGAGAGAGAGAGAGAGAGAGAGAGAGAGAGAGAGAGAGAGAGAGAGAGAGAGAGAGAGAGAGGGAGGTAAGAGTTAGAGGGAGAGAGAAGATGGGGAGAGAGAGAGAGAGAGAGAGAGAGAGAGAGAGAGAGGAGAGAGAGAGAGAGAGAGAGAGAGAGAGAGAGAGAGAGAGAGGAGAGAGAGAGAGAGGAGAGGGGAAAGAGAGAGGAGAGGGGAAAGAGTGAGAGAGAGATAGAAGGGAAAGGTAGAGGGGAAAGAGAGAGAAAAGGGAGGGGAAAGAGTGAGAGAGATAGAAGGGAAAGGTAGAGGGGAAAGAGAGAGAAAAGGGAGGGGAAAGAGTGAGAGATAAGGGAGAGGTAGAGGAGAGAGATGGAGAAAGGGAGAGGGGAAAGAGTGAGAGAGAGAGAGAGGAGAATTAGAGAAAGAGAGAGATGGAGAGAGAGAGAGACTAGGAGACTAGAGGTAAAAAGGAGGAGAGGGGGGAGAAAGAGGATAAGGGAGGTGGGTGGGGTTTATGTTCCGGAGTAGGAGAGAGAAAGAGAGTGAAACTAGTGGACTAGAGTGGAAAAGGAGGAGAGGGGAAGAAGAAAGATAATAAGGGAGGTGTGTGTGTATGTGTGTGTGTGGGGCTGGGTGATGGTAGTCGTGTGTTTAGGTGTGGGTGTGTTACGTATGAGTGTTGAGTGTGTGCAGTGTACTCACCTAATTTTGGTTGCAGGGGGTCTGGAGAGAGTGGTAGGTAGGTGAAAAAAGGGAGAGGGGAGTGAGGGGGAATGCCTGAGGGGGTGGAGTAGTGGACTGTGTGTGTGTGTGTGTGTGTGTGTACTCACCTAATTGTGGTTGCAGGGGTCGAGACTCAGCTCCTGGCCCCGCCTCTTCACTGTCCGCTACTGGGTCTCTTCTCTCCCTGCTCCATGAGCTTTATCATACCTCGTCTTAAAGCTATGTATGGTTCCTGACTTCACTACATCATTTGCTAGACTATTCCACTTCCTGACTACTCTATGGCTGAAGAAATGCTTCCTAACATCCTTTTGACTCATCTGAGTCTTCAGCTTCCAGTTGTGTCCCCTTGTTTCTGTGTTCCCTCTCTGGAACATCCTGTCACTGTCTACCTTGTCGATTCCCTGCAGTATTTTGTATGTCGTTATCATGTCTCCTTTAACTCTTCTGTCCTCCAGTGTTGTCAGGCCTATTTACCTCAACCTTTCATCGTAGGACATTCCTCTGAGCTCTGGAACTAGCCTTGTCGCAAACTTTTGAACTTTCTCTAATTTCTTGACGTGCTTGACCAGGTGTGCTTTCCAGACTGGAGCTGCGTACTCTAGTATGGGCCTGGCGTACACGGTGTACAGTGTCTTGAACGATTCCTTGTTAAGGTAACGGAACGCTATATACTGTGTGTTTGTGTGTGTGTGTGTGTGTGTGTGTGTGTGTGTGTGTGTGTGTGAAATATATTTTTTTCCGTTAGCTTCAGAATGATTTTTGTGAAATTATTACATACGCAAATTTTCGCTTGCCTTATTCGGCATAATCGCCATAATCGCTTGTGGAGGCTAGTACACCAAACGGGAAGTAGAATGAAATTAGCTCTGAGGCACCCACACCACCGTATGTACTCAGAACACGGTAAAACACCTAGCTTTGCTGGGTGCATGATTCTTGTACGATTTGGTGGTCCTGTGGGTTAGAGCATCATGTGATTTTCGCTCATATATATATATATATATATATATATATATATATATATATATATATATATATATATATATATATATATATATATATTTTATATATATATATATTTATATATATATATATTTATATATATATATATACATATATATATATATATATATATATATATATATATATATATACTATATATATATACTATATATATATATTATATATATATATATACATAATATATATATATATATATATATATATATATATATATATATATATATATATATATATATATATATATATATATATATATATATACTATATACTATATATATATATATATATATATATATATATATATATATATATATATATATATATATATATATATATAAGGTTGAAAGTTAAGATACATGTGCAACATCTGGGTCTTTGTTTCGCCCTCCAGTGGCTTTATCAATACAGATTCTAGGACATAACTTCAAGACAGTAGATATACAAAAGATGAGGTGATCAGTCCGTCAGTCTTGGAGTTGGTGTCAAGAGCACCGTAGTTGTGGTGATTCTGGCGCACAGAAAGTTGGGTCAGGTAAGGTTCGTCAGGAAACAGGACAAGTGTTTCCTGACGCTTTTGGTCATCTGACCGAGGCCTTCCGCTGACTTACCTGTCCACCCCTTTAAAAATTATGGTCAGTTATAACTATTAAGGAGGCTGGCGCTTATATGGGCTTCAGGTAGGTAGGGACGGGTAGCAGACGAGGGCATAGTCACTGGTAGGCGGGATTTCCCAGTGGAAGTAGATCATACCCAAAGGGATGGGTTAGTTGTAGTAGCCGTGAAGAAGGTCATGTAGATGTCCTCTGAACCAAGATTCCATGACCTTCACGGCTACTTCCTCGTCTGCTACCCGTCCCTACCTACCTGAGGCCTATATAAGCGCCAGCCTCCTTGTCTGTGCGCCAGAATCTCCACAACTACGGTGCTCTTCACACCAACTCCAAGGCTGAAGGACTGATTACCTCATCTTTTGTATATAGTTCTACTGTCTTGAAGTTATGTCCTAGAATCTGTATTGATAAAGCCACTGGAGGGCGAAACGTCTACAACAAAGACACCCAGATGTTGCACATGTGTCTTAACTTTTATCTTGCCAGTATTGTATACCTTTCTTGTACATATAGTAGGTTGGTAGACAGCAACCACCCAGGGAGGTACTACCTTCCTATGGTAGTAGGTTGGTAGACAGCAACCACCCAGGGAGGTACTACCTTCCTATGGTAGTAGGTTGGTAGACAGCAACCACCCAGGAGGTACTACCTTCCTATGGTAGTAGGTTGGTAGACAGCAACCACCCAGGAGGTACTACCTCCTATGGTAGTAGGTTGGTAGACAGCAACCACCCAGGGAGGTACTACCTTCCTATGGTAGTAGGTTGGTAGACAGCAACCACCCAGGGAGGTACTACCTTCCTATGGTAGTAGGTTGGTAGACAGCAACCACCCAGGGAGGTACTACCGTCCTATGGTAGTAGGTTGGTAGACAGCAACCACCCAGGGAGGTACTACCGTCCTATGGTAGTAGGTTGGTAGACAGCAACCACCCAGGGAGGTACTACCTGTCCTATGGTAGTAGGTTGGTAGACAGCAACCACCCAGGAGGTACTACTGTCCTATGGTAGTAGGTTGGTAGACAGCAACCACCCAGGGAGGTACTACCTTCCTATGGTAGTAGGTTGGTAGACAGCAACCACCCAGGAGGTACTACCTGTCCTATGGTAGTAGGTTGGTAGACAGCAACCACCCAGGGAGGTACTACCGTCCTATGGTAGTAGGTTGGTAGACAGCAACCACCCAGGGAGGTACTACCTTCCTATGGTAGTAGGTTGGTAGACAGCAACCACCCAGGAGGTACTACCGTCCTATGGTAGTAGGTTGGTAGACAGCAACCACCCAGGGAGGTACTACCTTCCTATGGTAGTAGGTTGGTAGACAGCAACCACCCAGGGAGGTACTACCGTCCTATGGTAGTAGGTTGGTAGACAGCAACCACCCAGGGAGGTACTACCGTCCTATGGTAGTAGGTTGGTAGACAGCAACCACCCAGGGAGGTACTACCTTCCTATGGTAGTAGGTTGGTAGACAGCAACCACCCAGGGAGGTACTACCTTCCTATGGTAGTAGGTTGGTAGACAGCAACCACCCAGGGAGGTACTACCGTCCTGCCAGGTGACTGTGAAACAGAAACCTGAAACTGTTTTACATGATGGTAGGATTGCTGGTCTCTTTTTACTGCCTCATAAACACACTGGATAACATGTATATCTAGCTACTTCTACTTACATTTAGGTCACACTACACAGGCATGCACATGCATAAATGTATATACACATATCTAGGTTTTTCTTCTTTTTCTTAAATGTCTTTTTCTTCTTTATTTCCTTTATTCTCCATGGGGAAGTGGAAAAGAATCTTTCCTCCATAAGCCATGCGTGTCGTATGAGGCGACTAAAATGCCGGGAGCAATGGGCTAGTAACCCCTTCTGTAGAAAATACTAAAAAAGAGAAGAAAAACTTTATAAAACTGGGATGTTTGAATGTGCGTGGATGTAGTGCGGATGATAATAGAGAGAAGATTGCTGATGTTATGAATGAAAAGAAGTTGGATGTTCTGGCCCTAAGCAAAACAAAGCTGAAGGGGGTAGGCGAGTTTCAGTGGGGATTAAGTCAGGAGTATCTGAGAGAGTTAGAGTTAAGGAAGGGGTAGCAATAATGTTGAAGGATCAGTTAGGGAAGGAGAAAAGGGAATATAAATGTGTAAATTCAAGGATTATGTGGATTAAAATAAGGGTTAGATGCAAAAAGTGGGTCATAATAAGTATGTATGCACCTGTAGAAGAGAAGAGTGTAGAGGAGAGAGAGAGATTTTTGGAGATGTTAAGCCAAGTGAGAGAGTAATTGTGGTAGGGGACCTAAATGCTAAAGTAGGACAAACATTTAGAGAGGGTGTGGTAGGTAAGTTTGGGGTGCCAGGTGTAAATGATAATGGGAGCCCTTTAATTGAACTTTGTATAGAAAGGAGTTTGGTTATAGTTAGTACATATTTTAAGAAAAAGAGGATAAATAAATATACAAGATATAGGGCGAAATGACAGTAGTTTGTTGGATAAAAGACTGTTGGGTAGACTTCAGGATGTACATGTTTATAGAGGGGCCACAGATATATCAGATCACCTTTTAGTTGTAGCTACAGTGAGAGTAAAAGGTAGATGGGATACACGGAAAACAGAAGCAGCAAGTAAGAGAGAGATGAAGGTCTATAAACTAAAGGAGGAGGCAGTTTGGGTAAGATATAAACAGCTATTGGAGGATAGATGGGCTAGTGTGAGTATAGGCAGTGGGGTTGAAGATGTATGGTGTAGGTTTAAGAATGTAGTGTTAGAGTGTTCAGCAGAAGTTTGTGGTTACAGCAAAGTGGGTGCGGGAGGGAAGAAGAGCAATTTTTGGAATGATGTAAAGCTAGTAGTAAAGGAGAAAAAGTTAGCATGTGAGAGGTTTTTACAAAGTAGAAGTGATGCAAGGAGAGAAGAGAATATGGAGAGAAAAAGAGAGGTTAAGAGAGTGGTGAAGCAATGTAAAAAGAGAGCAAATGAGAGAGTGGGTGAGATGTTATCAACAAATTTTGTTGAAAATAAGAAAAAGTTTTGGAAGCCTAGGGAACAAATGGATTTGATTGTTAAAAATAGGAGAGGAGAGTTTATTAAATGGAGAGTTAGAGGTATCAGGAAGATGGAGGGAATATTTTGAGGAGTTGTTAAATGTTGATGAAGACAGGGAAACTGTGATTTTGTGTATAGGGCAAGGAGGAATAACATCTTGTAGGAGTGAGGAAGAACCAGTTGTGAGTGTGGGGGAAGTTCGTGAGGCAGTGGGTAGAATGAATGGGGGTAAGGCAGCTGGGATAGGTTTGTGTCTACCAAATTCTGTGTATCGTTCCTAAAAAAATCATTTAGGTCTTCGACTCTTAGTCTGGTTAGCGACTCGCTAAAAAACCGAGTCATATTTGGACATGAGTAGCTCACTCATTTCCTTGCTGTCATCTGTGTAGGACCCATCTCGTTTAAGTAGGGGCCCAATACTGGATGTAGTTCTCGACTTTGATTTGGCATAAGAAAAGAAATACTTTGGTGTTTTTTTTTTTCGATTTCATTTATGGCTTTAAGTTCTTCCCATGTTTCTTGACTCCTGTAAGATTCCTTTAGCTTTAGTTTGATGTTTGCTATTTCTTTGACCAGTGTCTCCTTACGTATTGCAGATATATTGGCCTCTCTTAGCCGCTCTGTTATTCTTTGCCTTCGCCTGTATAGGGAGCACCTTTCTCTTTCTAGTTTACATCTCCTCCTTTTCCTTAAAGGAATATGCCTTGAGCATACCTCCAGTGCCACAGAGTTAATCTGTTCTAGACATAGGTTGGGATCTGTGTTGCTTAGGTTATCTTCCCAGTTTATATCATTTAGGACTTGGTTTACTTGGTCCCACTTTATGTTTTTGTTATTGACGTTGAATTTGGTGAAGGCTTCCTTGTGACTGATCACATTTTGTCGGTCTGGGGCCCCCCGCATACATGTCTGGACCTCTATTATGTTGTGGTCTGAGTATATTGTTTTTGATATGGTAGCATTTCATATCAAATCATCATTATTTGCTGGTTTAAGGTAAATTTGGTGCAAAGATTTAAAAGCTCGTGTGTGTGCGAGTTTTCATCTGAGCTGCCTCCAGGTGTTATCTCTGCTACACCATTATTTGCTACATTCCTCAATTTTAGGTGCCTTAGGTTGAAATTCCCAATTATTATTATTATAATCAAAAAGAAGCACTAAACCACAGGGAGCATACAGCGCAGCAGGTTAGGGTAGGATGCAGGGAGAATGGGTTGTAAGAGGGAGAGGGATGATTAGTAGGGTATGGAGTGTAGCAGGACAGTGGATAGTGCAGGGATGGAGGGTAGCAAGAGATCGAGGTAGAAGGGACTGAGGGAGGTGCTAGAGGTATAATCTTCAGAGTTTGTGTAGTAAGTCAGTTGCTGTCAAAACGTCAATGAGAGAGTCAGGATTAAAGGAGAGTCCATCAGCAAGAAGGGAAGTCAAAGAAAGGGCAGCAGAGCGAAGACGACGTTGGAGGTAAATTCTGCGTGCTCGTTGATAGAGTGGGCAGTCCAACAGAATATGGTGAACAAACACTGGAACCTGACAATGCTCACAGAGAGGGACAGGGAGCATCTCCATGAGATACCCATGAGTAAGACGAGTGTGGCCAGTGCGAAGACGGGAGAGTGTAGTCTCCCAACCTCCACATTGGTGACAAGAAGAAGGCCAGAAACCTATACTCGGTTTAATAGAATGAAGTTTGTTATTTAGCAGGTCAGACCAGCGTTGTTGCCAACGGGTGCGAAGGTGGGTAGCAATGACTGCAAAATAGTCCGTATTGCGGCCCCAGAATGGGCCCCAATGTATATATATAAATTTATGATGTATATTTCCATTTTCTATAATTTTATATTGCTGATATTCTCGATAATAGCTAAATCGTTCATATCTTGCTTTATATTATTATTGACCTATTTGACTATTATTTGACATTATTTGACTTAGCTATGTTTATTAGGTAGGATGTAACACTATATATTATGCTCATGTTTGTAGTAGCTGCCCTGGAGTTGGCAAACTACCGATTATGACACTAGGCTTGTTGTACTGCCGGTGCCTAGTTGCTGGGAGGAGTCTCATGATTCCACCTGAGGTGGGTGACTGCTGCTCCTTCCTCGAGAGCACTACGCAGCTGGACATCGTTGTGTCAACACCTCTCTCCAGTCTCTACTTGTTTTCTCGCCATTTAGACTCTGTTTGGGTAGAGTATGTGTTCGGTGGTGAGACGAAACATACTTCTCAGGACTCTGTGTAACTCTGTTCACAGAGGATAGACTAGACAGTGATTTTCGACGTTTTTCTGGGTTGTGTGTCACATTTGACACTCTGAGATAACTCAGGTCTCTAGCTACAGCTCCTGACCTAATTCGATAAGGCATCTGTGCACCGTCACAGTTTGGGATTGTTTATGCTGAACCTAGCTTCAGTAGAAAGGGAGTTTTGTGACTGTTTTGGAGGATCTATTGATGGTCCCCAGTTAGGGTCGATTTTCTATCTCCTGGTTCCTGACGCTGTGTTGCTGTTGCCTGTTATATTGCTGTTCTGCAAATTGGTCATTTTACTGGTCAATCAAGCTGTTCTGATTGTCAGTTTGTTAGAGAAGCTAGCTTATGAGAAGTTCAGTCAGACACTGGTTGAGTCGAGTCTTAGAGTTACCTGGAGCTCACTCATACACACATATATTCTTATTTGCATATATCTGTATTATTGTACTTACTGAAATTGTACCTGATGGTACTTCAGAGTCATTTGGATATATGTGCCCTTAGCACAGCATTATTGTATATGAGAGCAGTGTAGGAGCTAACCTCCTAATGCATTACTTAATGAACATTCTGATCATATGTACATTTATTTACTTTGAAACCCTAGACACTCACTTTGATAATAAACCTTTTAATTATATTTGTTTTGTTAGTACCCTACCAGTTGTAATCCTCTTGGAACTTATTGAATATATCGGAAAACTGGACCAGGATACTGACTTTGTTGCAAAAGCCCAGTAACAGGCTGGATGCTAGAAGGGCTATCCTTTCTAGTGTTCACTGGAGATGACTATTACTAATAGATATCGTGTCTTTTTGTAACAGTCCGTGAATGAAACACCTCTATATGAAATTGTTAGGTCATGTACTGCTGACCGTGCAGCAGTGTCTGCCTGTTCATTGCCCTGTATGTCAACATGACCAGAGACCCAGCAAAAAACAATATCTTTGTGTTTGCTAGAGATACGGCGTAACCAAAGTTTGATACGAAGAACTAGGGGGTGAGGTGTATCAAATTTATGGATAGCCTGTAAAGCATTAAGGGAGTCTGAAACGACCACAAATGGTGACACAGGCATAGATGCAATACGGAGTAGTGCCACAAGAATGGCGTACAATTCAGCCGTAAATATGCTAGCCGAGGATAATAGATGCCCTCACACGACGCTGTTCGGAAACACTGCTGTGAATCCACGCCGTCTGATGACTTAGAACTATCGGTGTACACTGCGATGGCATGGGAATGAGAACGGAAATGGTCTAGAAAAAGAGAGCGAGAAGCCGCTGTAGGTAGTTGGGCTTTCGCGCAAGGCAGAGGAAAAGAACAGACACAGACAGCAGGAACTTCCCAAGGAGGTAGGGGAAAGGGAGATGCCACATGAACATAGAAAGGTGGTAGCTGAAGGGAAGACAAGAGCGAATGGAGACAAAGAGAAAAGGGATGAAGTAAACAGGGTCGATGAACAAATAAAGAGCTTCTACTAACATCTGTGACAATCCTATACATAGAAGGAATGCAGAGGTCATGAGAGTGAACATAATAGCGAAGGCAATGTGCATCACGACAATCTGACAAGGATGGAATGTTCGCTTCTACATAGAGGCTCTCAACCGGGGAAGAACGAAATGCACCAAGGCATAAACGCAATCCCTGGTGATGGATGGAATTAAGGCTGGAAAGAGTAGCAGGGGAGGCCGCCGAATATATCTGGTCACCATAATCGAGTTTTGATCAAATTAGGGCTGAATGCAGGCGAAGGAGAGTTCTACGATCAGCCCCCATGAAAGATGTGCTAGGGTTTTAAGGAGGTTCAGCCGGCTATGATAGGTCGCCTTCAGAGAGGTAATGTGAGGTTTCCAGGACAATCGACGGTCAGACAAGAGGCCGAGAAACCTGACTGTATCACATTCTGGGATACGTGAGCCATATAGGTACAATGGATGATCAGAGACCACTGAATGTCTAGTAAACGTAATTTGATGAGTTTTGCCACTAGAAAATTTAAACCCGTGAGTGGTGGCCCAATCGGAAACCCAGTTGATGGCATGCTGGAGGGAAACTGCAATGAGGTGACAGTCAGCACCCGCACAAGCTATGGCAAAGTCATCAACATAAAGTGATGACCAAATATTGGATGGGAGAACAGATACCAGATTATTTATAGCAAGGAGAAAGAGTGTTGTGCTCAGAACACATCCCTGGGGCACGCCTTCAGCTTGGACAAACTCCTGGGAAAGTCCATTATTAACCTGGACATGGAAATGTCTTTCAGTTAAGAAGGCCTGAAGGAAAAATGGTAGATTGCCACGGAGGCCTATGGAGTGGGCCTGGGCCAAGATATTATACCTCTAAGTTGTGTCATAAGCCTTCTCAAGGTCAAAAAAGATGGCAATAACCGAGTGGTTATTAGCAAAGGCATTACAAATATACGTATCCAAGCGCAGTAAGGGGTCAATGGCAGAACGGCCCTTACGAAAGCCATATTGACTAGTGGAGAGACTATGTGCGTCTCTAAATACCACATCAAATGTCTATTAACTAGATGTTCCATCACCTTGCAAACTGCACTGGTAAGAGCGATGGGACGGTAATGGGAGTATCATGTCCTGTAGTACCCGGTTTGTGAAAAGGGAAAACAATAGCAGACTTCCACAGCTGTGGAATAACTCCTTGCGACCATATAAGATTAAAAAGTCGTAAGAGGACAGCAAAAGCAGACTGATGTAAATGCTGTAGCATACGAATATCTATGCCGTCTGGCCCAGCTGCCAATGATCGGCAAGCAGAGAGTGTTGCCTCCAGTTCTTGAAGGGTAAAATGCACATTATAAGAGTCTTCTTTAAGAGAAGAAAAATCTAAGGGCTTTAACTCGCTGGCAGACTTAGAAGAAAGGAACGAGGGGAATAGATGGAGCCCCTGAGAAATGCGGATCAGATGATTACCAATTTCAGTGGCAACGGCAAGAGGGTGTGCTATATTGACACCGGGAACCCGAAGAACAGGAGCCGAGTCAGGGGAGAATTTACCACTCAATTTCCGCACTTTCTTCCAGACTGCACTCAGCGAGGAAGTCGAAGTGATGGTGGAAACGTAATCTCGCCAGCAAGTGCGTTTAGTGTCGCGTATGACACGGCGAGCAATTGCTCTCCTCTGCTTAAAATCAAGGAGTCTCTCTGTGGTTCTGTTATACTGGTACCTGCCCCACGCAGCGCATCTCAAATGTACTGCCCGAGCACAAGCAGGAGACCACCAAGGCACACATTTCTGAGAATGTTTGGGGGATAGAATGTGAAGCTGTGGTTAAGACGGAGGACGAGAAGAGATGTAAAACTTCATCAATGGAGGACAAGGAAGGAGCCTCATGAAAGGCAGTAAGATGTGCGTAAAGGTCCCATTTCACCTGGTCAAATTGCAGCGTGGGCTACGAGGAGGTGGAGAATACGAAGGGGACATGAGGATGATTGGAAAATGATCACTGTCATGTAAGTCCGGAAGGACAGACCAGGTGAAGTCAAGGACAGTTGAGGAAGAGCAGATGGAGAGATCGATGCAAGACAAAGATTGAGTTCGAGGATCAAAATGGGTGGGAGTACCCGTACCGTATTTAAAACATGGAGAGGGAGAGAAGCAAGAAATGCCTCCAACTGAACGCCACAGGAGTCACAGTGCGACCCCCCCCCAGAGAAAATGGTGTGCGTTAAAATTGCCAAGTAATAGAAGGGGTGGCGGCAAGGAAGAAACCAGAAAATCAGCATCTGGGATAGACAATGCTCGAGAAGGGAAGAGATATAAAGAACAGAGTGTATACCACTTATTCAAGTGGATACGGGGTTCAGTGTAATGTAGAGAAGAATGAACATAGAGCTGACGGTATGGAATACCAGTGCGTATAAGAAAAGCGCTTTTGTTAAAGGTTCCATCGGGAAAAGGATCCAATGAATATAGCAAATCATAGCTCGAAAATGGACGGACAACAGAGGATTGTAATTTGGGTTCTGGCAAACAGACCCCAACAGGGGAAAACTGGGAGAGCAACACCTGAAGCTCACCCCTGTTACCGCTGAGGCCTCGGATATTCCACTGCAAATAAGCCATGATTTATGAAGAGAGAGATACAAGTCTAAGTTAGAGGTATCTATGGACTAGGGTTAGAAAAGTCTACGTGCAGAGGCAGCGGAAGACGTGTAAGCAGAGAAGGAGTGGGACACTGTGAAGGAAGGAGTGGTGTTGATGGAGAAGAGAGAGGAGGAGGAACCGGAGGTGGAGCAGTGTCCATCAACGTTCCAGTCTCTACAATATATCCTGTGATAGCTTCCAGCATTTTGGAAGACAAAGATGCAGGATGTGGGACCACATTAGAGATGGAAGGAGGAGGAGGGTGAGCAACAATCTGGGAGACTACAGACTGTACTAAAGTAGAGGGCGAGGAGATGGAAAAGAAAACTGTTGAAGGGGCTTGTGAGGGGACAGGAGTGGAAGCGACCTGGGGGAGGCAGTCAAGGAAGAAACTTGGCAGGGGACAGGGGATGAAGATATTGAACGAGGGGGATGAACCTCCACACACGTTACAGAACTAGTCAGAGGTGAAGAACCCGGCAATGGGGATTTTTTGCCGGACTTATAAGAAGAAGAGGGGTAGTGAGAATTAGGTGTTGGACGAGGGCGTGAAGACACAGAACTGTGCGAGTGAGTAGAGGAAGGGGGTGAGAACAGTATGGGATGCCGAGGTAGGGACCTCGGAGCCAAGAACAGCAAAAGAATTTGAGACAGGGGTGACTGAGAATGGGGCAACCACAGAGGAAGCCGCGGGAGTTGGGACCCCAGAAGTGGGGGAACTTTAGCAATGCGAGAATAGAAAATATGGGGAAGTCTCCCTTGAAGGCATAGATGAGAGATGGCCATAGGATATGAGAAGCCTTCCGCCTCTTTGAGACAACGGATTTCTTGCTCGTTTAGGTAAACCTGACAGCGGCGAGAGTACGATGGATGCAGCCTCATGACAGTTAAGGCAAGAGGGAGGTAGATTACAAGAAGGACTGGTATGGTCGTCGGCACCACAGACTGGGCATTCGGCCATGGACCTGCAATATTTCGCTGGATGACCAAAATGCCAGCAGTTTCTACACTGTTGTGGTGTAGGGGTCACCTTTCGAACTTGTAAACGGTGACCTGCAATGTAGACCGAGGGCGGAAGTTCACGGCAGTCAAATGTTAAACAAGCTATATTACAAGGATAACGTCTTCACTTACTGGCAGGGAGGACAAAAGTGTCAACTTTGAGGATAGGGAGGTCTTGGAGCTCAATCTGCTGGAAAATGTCACTCACAACATGTCTGGAAATTCCGTTAGACAATGGTTGGGTAAATGACAGTACCACTACAAGAATTGAGGAATGATGCTTGTGAATAGTGATAGGAATAGATCTATTGTCGTAAGAGAGAAAGATTCACGAGCTTGGCCAGCATTCTGGATCATGATGATGTGAGTGCCGCTCTTGAGAGTGAAATGAGATATCTTTACCTACATGGCTAGGAAGCCTTACCAATACTATGATCAGAAAGATAGGTAGTAGGAGTAGTCGGTTTTAGAGTAAAAACTTTTCCATTGAGTAGTGTGAAACAAAGTGTTTAAGGGAGTGCTGACGAGCTGGTCGTTTCTAAGATGAATGAGAAGAAGTGTCAATCGTCATGTAAGGGTCTTTGGTCGTTTAGATGTGGACCGGAGGTGGTCCAATGGGACAGGAGCAATCGAAATCGCCGCACCATCAGAGGGTGAAGCCGGAATCAAGGTCAGAGAAGAGCGAAGGTCAGATATGTCAAAAGGGCTGTCTGAACCCCAGTACCTGAAGCAGGTGATGAACCGGCACCAGCAAGAGGTACAGGGGTATAGGTGTCCGAAGAGTGTCCATTAACGAGGTAGGGTCAGAACTGGGTGCGGTATCAAGGGCCCGGGAGGTAGGTTCCAGATTAGGTCCATGGTTAGGTTATTCTTTCTTTTGTTTTTAAGAAAAAAAAGAAAATAAAATAAAAATAGGAAGAATGAAAAGGAATAGCTCCTAGGAGGAATGAAAGGGGTGTAAATCCCCCCCAAGAGGACCTCAACACCGCAAGTAGTGCAGATAGTGCATGGAACCCGTGCCATACCCTACCCTTCATGCCAGTAAACCAGCAATCCGGGATAGCAACCCTTACATCTACCGAGGCACCTCGCCGGACAAAAGAGAGGGCGGCCGGATATCCGTCACAAAGCATACCGCCTTCGGCCACCACCCCCAGAATCCAAAAGGTGGCTTCCAGAGATACACCCGTCGCCCGAAAGATACCCAAGGCCACCCCTCGGGAGACCGGAGAGGATCGGGACATTCCCAGGCGATCCAGATTCCACGCAAACTACACCCCCGCCAAGAACCTCAACGGAATGGGATGGACCACGGTACCCTTCCCCCTACCTAGGAACTAGAATGCCTGTGGAGAGAAGCTCCCATGGTAAAAATTTTGGAAGGAAATAAGGGAGGGATGAGGAGGAGGAGGAGGAGGAGGAGGAAAGAGAAAAGGGAGGATGGGGAAAATGGGAAAGAGGAGGGGGGATTGGGAGGAAATTAGGTTTGGTCTGAGGTAGAAGACCAAGAGGTCCAATTTCTCAGACTGATATCCTCTTTACCGCGACAAGGAGCCCCCCTCAAAGAGGAAAAGAAAGTAGAAAATAACAATAAAAAAAAGAATAAAAAAAGGGGGGAATGTGGAGGAATAGCACTTAGGAGGAATGAAAGGGGCGTAAATCACCCTCCACACCCAAGAGGACCTCAACACTGCATGTAGGGCAGATGCAGCATGGAACCCATGCCATACCCTACCCTTCACACCAGTAAACCGGCGATCCGGGATAGCAACCTCACATCCACCAAGCTACCTCGAAGGACAAAAGAGAGGGTGGCCGGATATCTGCCACAAAGCATACCTCCTTCGGTCACCACCTCTGGAATCCGAAAGGTGGCCACCAGAGATACACCCGTCGCCCGAAAGATACCCAAAGCCACCCCGGAGACTGGAGAGGGAGGCGCATCCCAGGCGATCAGATTCCAGGCAAACTACACCACCGCCAAGAACCTCAACGGAAAGGGGTACCTTTGATATACCTTTGAAGAGTTTCGAGAGTATCTACTCTCTGAGCCCGGCCATGGGCCAGGCTCGTCTGGTGCTTGCCTGGTCAACCAGGCTGTTGCTGCTGGAGGCCTGCTGCCCCACATATCCATCACAGCCTGGTTGATCTGGCACCCGATGAAGATACTTGTCCAGTTTCCTCTTGAAGGCTTCTACACTGGTTCCAGCTATGTTTCGGATATCTTCTGGTAAGATGTTGAATAGTCTGGGACCCCGGATGTTAATACAGTGCTCCCGTATTGTCCCCACCGCACCCCTGCTCCTCACTGGGTTTATTTTACACTCTCTCCATATCTCTCACTCCAGTATGTTGTTATGGCAGTGTGCAGATTTGGGACCAGGCCTTCAAGTACTTTCCAAGTATATATTATCATGTATCTCTCTCTCCTCCGCTCCAATGAGTACATGTTCAAGACTTGAAGGCTTCCCAATAATTTAGATGTTTCAATGGCTCAATGTGAGCCGTAAACGATCTCTGAATTTGTTCCAGCTCTGATATTTCTCCTGTCCTGAACGGGGCCGTCAGCACAGAGCAGTATTCTAAGTGAGGGAGCACTAGCGATTTGAAGAGTGTCACCATCGGCATTATTTCCCTTGTTTTGAAAGTTCTCAATACCCACACCGTCATCATCCTGCCTGTTGTGAACTTTGTCTTGTTATGGTCTTTAAAAGACAGATCAGCAGACATAATTATTCCTAAGTCCTTTACGTGTTCCTTTCGTTCTATGTGGTGACCCTCTCACGTTTTGTATATAGTGTTCCTTTTGAGTTCTTCATTTTTTCCATACCTAAGCAGCTGAAACTTATCACCATTGAACGTCATGTTGTCCTCCACTGCCCACTGGAAGACCCTGCTTATATCCTCCTGAAAATTTTCAGTGTCTTCTACCGTAGTGACTTTCATGCTTATTTTAGTGTCATCTGCAAATGATGATACAAAAGTGTGCTGGGTGTTTTTATCTATGTCTGCTATGAGGATGAGAAACAGCAGAGGTGCCAGGACAGTGCCTTGGGGCACTGAGATTCTGACCTCGCTGATGATGCTGGATCTTGCCCTGTTCACTACTACTTTTTGTGTTCGTGTGTTAGGAACTCAAATATCCATCTGCCTACCTTCCCAGTAAGGCCTATGGCCCTCATTCTGTGCACTATCACTCCATGATCGCATTTGTCAAACACCTTTGCAAAATCTGTGTAAATCACATCTGCATTTTGGTCGTCCTCCAATGCCTCCGTAATTCTGTCATAATGGTTCAGCAGCTGTGACAGGCATGATCGTCCGCTCTGAAGCCATGCTGGTTCGGTTATGTTGGTTGTGCTGGTCCATGAAGTTTGTAATCTGCCGTCTCATCACTCTTTCAAAGATTTTTATGATGTGAGAAGTGAGGGCTACTGGTCTGTAATTTATAGCTAGTGCTCTACTACCTCCCTTATGCAAAGGAGCTATGTCTGCACTCTTTAAGGCCTCCAGTATTTCACCTAGATCTAAGCTCTTTCTCCACAGAACACTATGGGCTCTTGCTAATGGTACTTTGCACTGCTTTATAAATAAAGCATTCCATGAATCTGGTCCAGGTGCTGAGTGAGTGGGCATGTTGTCCATTTCTTTTCGAAATCTATGGATTTGTACTAATGTCGGTTAGGTGGTCTGAGAGGCCTTCTGCTGGAGTGAAAAATATTTCTGCATTTTCTACCTTGCTGTCATTTAGTGGGTTGCTGAACACTGACTCATACTGTTCTTTTAGGATTTCACTCATTTCCTGTTCATCGTCAGTATACGAATCTCCTCTCAGTAATGGTCCAATTCTACAGGTAGTTCTTAGCTTGGATTTTGCATTTGAATATAAATATTTTGGGTTTCTTGCAATATCCTGTATGGCTCTTTGTTCCTTTGTACTTCTTCTGTCAGGTATGACATCTTACGTTTTGCTCTAATTCAGTGATCTCGGTTAAGGCTATCTCTCCTCTGTTGCAACATATTTGTGTTTTTCAGCAATTCAGTAACCCATTTTCTTCTCCTGTACCATCTCCTACGCTCTCTCTCTATATCTGATCTTATGGGTTTCCTCAATGGTATGTGTTTCATACATACCTTGTATGCTTCTGTATTCAGTTTCTCTAAGCACTGGTGGGGATTTAGGGTGCTCATATCTGCTTCCCATGATATGTCTGATAGCTCTTGGTTTATTCTTTCCTAGTCAATTCTATGGTTATTAAAATTAAACTTACTGAACATCCCGTCTCTAACATTAGTGCCGCAGTTCCCTAACCCTGAGTTAATACTGTTTGAACTTCTATGATGTTATGGTCAGAGTATATTGTTTTCGTAACTGTTATGTCTCTGATTAATTCCTCGTTGTTTGTGAATATCAAATCCAGGGTATTTTCATTTCTATGGGATCAATTATCTGTTGGTTTAATGAGTACTTTTCACAAAGGGTAGACCATGGTACCCTTCTCCCTACCTAGAAACTAGAATGCCTGTGGAGAAAGCTCCCAGGGTAAAGAGGGAAGGAAATAAGGGAGGGATTAGGAGGAGGAGGAAAGGGAAAAGGGAGGATGGGGAAAATGGGAAAGAGAAGGGGGATTGGGGGTATTAGGTTCGGTCTGACCAAAGGTCAAATTCCTCAGACCGATAGCCTCTTTACTCATCAAGGAGCCCCCTTAAAGAGGTACTAGTACTCATAAATTCTAGTGGATTCAAATCGAGGGAAGAGAGCTGGAAGGCCTGCATGTGATATAATGGGTCTATGTAGTAAGTGTGAACAGTAGGAAAAAATCAATGCACCTGCATTGCATTGTGGGAGTGGTAATTCTGTGCGCCTTGTCACCAAGCCATGCGTAGGAATACCTCACTCCGGCAGTGTGAGTGGTGGGAAGGCAGTGGGGGTGGGGAAGGCAGTGGGGATGGGGAAGGCAGTGGGGCTGGGGAAGGCAGTGGGGTTTGTGTAAATAACATTGGCTGGCTGGCTTACTGTCTGGCTGGCTGGTTGCTGTCTGTCTGTCTGTCAGTCACACAGGTACACATAAATGCAATTTTACATAGTGTAAATTACCTAGGATAACCCAAAAATCCAGACTGGCAAATAATATGTATCAGGATTCAAATGTGGCTCTCTCTGAGACAGAGACAAACAGATAGACAGAGACAGAGAGACAAACAGATAGACAGAGACAGAAAGACAAACAGATACACAGACAGATAAAACAGTGAAAACAAAAATTGGAAGGCAGTGTACCATCATCTAATGTCACCACTCTCATTAGTTTAGTGATAATATAAGAGTATGCTCACCTCATCAAATGTCACTTCTGTCATTAGTATATTAATAAGACTGTGACACACACGTCTTACACCATGCTTCAATTATTATTATTATTATTATTATTATTATTATATTATTATTATTATATTCTCCTGTGTATTCTTGGTAATTTACACTATGTATAATTGTATTTATGTGTTCCTGTGAGATAGAGACACAGCCAGGCAGCCAGTCAGTCAGTCAGCCAGCCAGCTGGCTGGCCATCTATCCAGCCAGCCAGCTAGCCAGTCAGCAGTTATTGTAGTATACAAGGAGTGTATATATACAAAATATTGTTTATATTGGTCTCACAGAACATAAAAGTTACTTGAAAAATAAAATGTTAAAAAATAAAAGAAAAAAGTAGAAAAAAAACTATTACCAGGTGACCAGCAGTGGCGATGTTGCCATAAGCGGTTCACTTTCTGTCAACTTCAAGCCTCTATATCTCGGTATGTATTGATCCCCAAAAATTTTTTTAGCCTACTAGATTTAGAAAAAACTATCATTTCATGAGAAAATAATATTTTTTTCAAATATTTCTCGACCCTGAGAACAAGTTTCCAAGAAGGCCTTCAACCTGAGAGGGTTAATCACTTAACCTATTTCATCTCCTATATGTTTACCTGGAGTTTACCTGAGAGAATTCCAGGGTCAACGCCCATACCCGGTCTGTGACCAGGCCTCATGTTGGTCCAGAGCCTGATCAACCAGGCTGTTACTCTAGCCGCACGCAGTCCAACGTAAGAACTACAGCCTGGCTGGTCAGGGGACCGACTTTAGGTGCTGTCCAGTGCCTGCTTGAAGACAGCCTGGGGTTTGCTGGTAATCCCCTATGTATGCAGGGAGGCAGTTGAACAATTTTGGGCCCCTGACACTTATTGTGTTGTCCCTCAACGGCTGTGGCACCCTGCTTTTATTGGGGGATGTTACATCGCCTGCCGAGTCTTTGCTTTCATAGGGAGGATTTTCGAGGCAAGTTTGGTACTAATCCCTCGAGAATTTTCCACATGATATAACAATGTATCACTCCCACCTGCGTTCTAAGGAGTACAGGTTTAGAAACTTCAAGCATTCCCAGTAATTGAGGTGGTTTATCGCAGTTA
>WNWK01027483.1:0-26254 GCA_009830355.1 Cherax destructor | reverse complement strand
TTTTTATATCTCCTCTTGTTTCAGTGAATCTGCTGGAGTAGTAAATTGTTTTTTTTTTTTTATTAGTTTGGTGAGAACTGATGAATAGTGTTTAAAAAACCCCTATGTATGAACCCCCGTCTATATTCTTCTCATATTGATGTTTCTTGTTGATGGATTTTAGTAAGTTGTTAGTTGGGGGCCAGCCTAACCGTTTATTCGTAATCTGTTTCATTTTTATAGGACAATGTTTGTTGTATAAAGGAACTATACATGCTCGCTGCCAATCCCTAGGTCCCTTTCCCCCTCTTTCATACATTTATTAAAAAAAAAATACCAACCACTCCAGCACTATACCCCCCCCTCCCTTTAACATTTCTGTCATGATTCCGTCAATTCCTGCTCTTTCCCCCCTTTCATTCTACGTAATGCCTCACGCACCCCCCACAAAAAATCCCTCTTCCTTCCTCAAGTTTTGTCCTCCCGGGCCCCAAGTACATGAAATTATCCCCCCCCTCTTTTCATCAACATTTAAAAGTTCCTAAAAATATTCCCGCCATCTACCCAATACCCCCAGCTCCCCATCTACTAACTCCCTACTCTGTTTTTAACTGACAAATCCATTGTTCCTAGGCTTTCTTACCTTTTTTTTTACTCCAAAATTTTTTCTTGTTTTCAGCAAAATTTCTTGACAGAGCCTCCCCCGTTCTTTCATCCGCTCTTCTTTTGCACTCTCTCACCACTCTCTTCACCTTTCTTTTACTCTCCTATACTCTGCTCTTCTACTAACACTTCTGTTTTGTAAAAACCTCTCATAAGCTCCCTTTTTTTTTTTTTATCACACCCTTTACTTCTTCATTCCACCACTCACTCCTTTTTCCTCCTGCCCACCCTCCTATAACCACAAATTTTGCCCCACATTCTAATACTTTTTTTTTAAAACTATCCCAACTCTCTTCAACCCCCACTACCCCCTCTTGCACTAGCCCACCTTTCTCCCAAATTTTTTTCCCCTTATATCTCACCCTAACTTCCTCCTCCCTTAGTTTATACACTTTTACCTCTCTCTTACTTGCTGTTGCCTTTTTCTTTTGTCCCATCTCCCTTTTTACTCTAACTGTAGCAAAATTAAAATTGACCCTGATATATCCGTTGCCCCTCTATAAACATGTACACCCCTGAAGCCTCCCAAAAAAACCCCTTTTTATCCCCCAAAACCATAACCCAACAAACTACTTTCCTTACGTGCTATATCATCCCTTGTATATTTATTTACCCTTTTTTTTCATAAAATATGTATTACTTATTACCAAACCTCTTTCTACACATAGCTCAATTAAGGGCCCCCCCATTTCCCTTTCCCCCTGGCCCCCCAAAAATTTTCTACTCCATCCCCATTTTTACCCACTTTAGCATTAAGATCCCCAACCACAATTACTCTCCCCTTTTGGTTGAAAACCCCCCACCCCTTTCACTCAACATTTAAAAATCTCTCTCTCCCTCTACATTTTCCCCCCTTCTCCAGGTGCATAAACACTTACTAAAACCCCCTTTTCACATCCAACCTTTATTTTACTCCCCATAATCCTTGAATTTATACATTTATATTCCTTCTTTACCTCCCTGATTATTCAACATTATTGCCCTCCTTCTTTAGCTCTAACTCTATTTGAAACCCCCCCTCTAATCCCATTTATTTCTCCCCACTGAAACTCTCCCCCCCCCCCTTTAGCTTTGTCTCACTTAAAGCCAGGACATCCAGCTTCTTTTCATTCATAACATCTACAATCATCTCTTTCTTATCATTCGCACAACATCCAGCACATTCAAACATCCCCCCTTTTCGATTTTCTTTTTTTTTCTTTTTTGTAAGCTATACAGGAAAAAAAGGGGTTTCTAATTTTCCCGCATTTTTGTTGACTTTTTTTTAAAACGCATGGCTTACGGAGGAAAGATTCTTATTCCACTTCCCCCTGGATATGAAAGGGAAAAGCAATAAGAACAAGAACTATTAAGATAAAATCCCCAAAAAAAAATCAGATGAGTGTGATACAATAAACTTTTTACATGTTTGGTAGGGGCCCAAGTGTAAGTAGAAGTAGCAAGACGTACCTGAAATCTTGCATGTTTATGAGACAGAAAAAGACACCAGCAATCCTACCATCATGTAAACAGTTTCAGGTTTCTGTTTCACAGTCACCTGGCAGGATGGTAGTACCTCATATGTTCATATGTTACTTAAAAGAAGAATCCACAGTACAGTGTAAAAAACATGTGTAGGGGGAAACAGTAGCTGGATTGTCTTCCTCTCCTCATTCCCGACTCTCCTATTCACTCACATTCTGTATTGCTTTTTTATCTAACACAATGCACACTACATTTGCTCATCATATTTTCCCGTGTTTTTGTGAGGGTATCAGGTGCCTGAGTACATGGAATGGGAAGGTAGTGGTGAGGGTAAATCTGAGGGGGGGGGTGGAAGGGGGTGAGAGGAGCTTCTACTGTCCCGCTCCTTGACTACTGAGATGCCTCATTCACTGGAATTTGGGAGTAACCACAACCCAACAATACCCACATATTTAATCTACAGTTTTTTAAACCCCTTTTGCCAAAAAAAAAGCCTGAATGTTTTACACATGAGGGGGTAAAACAGAAAATACCAGTGGATTTGGTTGTTAGTTTGTTTGATATCTTTATTAAAACCCCATCCCATCCTGTGGGCGGTAGTCAAAAAATTACAGAGGTACATAATGGGTCCAGGGACTGGACCTCAAAGTTTGATAGCTGGGGAAGTTACAAAGGTAATGAACTCAGATGGTCACAATCATGACAAATTAAAAAAGGGATTTGCAGATTACAGAGGTATATATAGGGTCCAGAGACTGGGCCCCAAAGTTTTTTATAAACTGAACAAGGTACAATGGTAATGAATTCACTAGTTACAAGGTTTAATCGTAAGTAAATTTACTTGGTTTTGGTAAAAAGCAAAATGATAAAAAAAAAAAATTTATTATTCAGCCTTAAATTTTTTTTTTTTATTTTATTATTAACACATCGGCTATTTCCCACCAAGGCAGGGTGGCCCGAAAAAAAATTTTTTTATCATTATTCACTCCATCACTGTCTTGTCAGAGGCACGCTTACACTACAGTTATAAAACTGCAACCTTAACACCCCCCGGTAGTACTGTCATTCTTAGTTAAGTAGTCAAACAAATGTGAGCTCTGTAAATGAATAAAATAACCATAGAAAAGTATCAGTGCATCTGTTACAAACTGGAGAAAATTTTAATAAAGTATTTATAATACAGCATTCAGAAAATTGCAAATTTTAAAAGTTTTGCTCACAAATGTGAGCCTTTTTATAAAAAAAAAAAAGAAAAAAGACGATACAGAGTATGCAGACATTTTAGTAAACGCTGAGGAAAAATAATTATAATCCAGTCTTATGTAAATTGTAAGTTCAGGTAACCCGGAATATTGGTAGTTTGTGTTTGTAGGTCGTTAATTTTTTCCCAAAGTGTTTTCATTAAAGCAGAATAGTGTAAGTCAGGAACTACTGTATTACAATAATGAACACTATTCTCTGAAGCAGACATTTATGTATTAACTGTATGTATAATTTCGTATAACTTTTAGATTACCTTAAGCCCATTGTATTTAATTGAAACTGTACCACAGTAAAATTTTATAATTTATTATTTTAACCCAATGTGACAAGTCGGGCCCCCAGGACAGTGGATTGACAGGCTTCATTCTCCTAAGCTATAAAAGGAAATTTTACGGGCCCTATTCATCATATGAGCCATGCTATTGAAGATCTTGAACCTGCTACTGAAAACAAGTGTTTCTGTTGAAAACAAATTTGGCTGGTCCGGCCCTCGAAACCCTTCCAGTTCTACACAAAAAAAGGTATGAAAATTCGGTGGAGACCGGGTGATTGGATGTATGTGGGAAGAAGATGCGTATAAAATGAAAGCTGGATTATTGCTTATTTTAATTAATAAGATTTTGGATAATTTATTTTAGTAAAGTTATTAATAAATCTTTAATTTCAAGCTCTAAATTATTACATTGTTTCATATATGCATTCTAACTTTATGTAGCTTCAGAGAAATGAGCAAACTATCAAATTTTGTTTTCTAAATTATGTCAGTGCATCCCCTTAAGCTCTATTTTTTTTTCCAGTAAAATGTTTCGGGGTCCTCTGCCTAAATTTTGAGAACAGTCTTCACTGTACTCCCACCCCCCCTGTGTATTGAATTTGTATTAAAAACATTTATTATATATTGTAACGAGATTTGTTCACAAATTCCCTGATATGAATATTTCCTTGCTATAAGTTTTCTTTACAGGAACCAAAAAATTTTCTGGTTTTTGTGTGTGTGTAGATCTTCAGCTGAGAATATTGGGGTCATTTGATCCAATATCCATTCCCAGGCATAGGTCCTCTTGTTGGAGATTCTCAAAAAAAATTTGGGATCTTAGTTGTGTCTTTAGGCTACTAAATGAAATACTTAAACTGCTACTCTTATAATAAACTAATATTACAGTTATATATTTATTTATGTGACTCACTAAATGTGTGTGGGGTTATTCGAGCGATTAGTGGAGGCTCAGTCCCTTTTAATGCTAAATGCAAGACAATCGCTGTACCTAACTTTTATGCCTACTTGTCACTAACAATGTACAGAACTGTCAGATCAGCAATCTTATCTGGAATGCTATTAATTGCATATGCAGAGGTATTTTTAACACATTTAAGGGAAAGCAACATTCTGGAGTAAGAATTCCCAAAAATTGTGTTTGTTAACATATTGTAATAAGTTTTCCTCTCCAGAAAATGCTGAATAGGGTCTTTTTTCTCCCATTCAATCTTTTTCTCTTTATCTTAACTGTGACACCTTATCCTATCCTTTTTCTCATTTGTTGTTAAGATTATTTTTATATCAAAATTTGGAGTAAAAGAAAAATCATAGTATTTGCAACATTTTGTACAATATTTTTTTAAAAAATTCATTCAGGCACGATAAGAGGCTCATTTTTCCACCATACAGATACATGGAAAAAAATAATGGTTTTTCCCCAGGCTTTTCATCTGCTTCGGGTTTTTAGTGAATGATATAGGTGGAGCTGACCTCATAACTGGTCAGATTTATTTTGTGTAAATCGGGGGGAGATTTTCTTTTATGTGTTTGGAGGTTTGCATTCTAGGTTTTTTTTCCCCATATACGTATTGTATTTTTTCATTCACATCTCTGTATCCTATATCAGTTTTGTATTCATTTTTACTTATCAGTGGAATTTTTTATATACGTATACGTACTACATTGGAAGAATGCTGGTATTGTAATATAGTATTAAAAGTTTTAAAGAATGAAAACTAATTTGTGTGGAGAGTTCCATGAACCACATTAGGAATAGCTGCCTGTCAGTTAACCACTATATTACCAGAAAATTAGATTCCAGTTACTGTATTGCCCAGTTAAGCCTTGTTTATTTCCTGTTCCTATGCACGCTAGTTCCCTGTACTGCCTAACTTTGAAACTACTCAAATATGCAAAATTCATTCTTTAAAACTGTGTATTCTATGTTTGATTTCTATGAGCCACATTATGAATTCCATTAACAGCAGCCTAAATTATGAATGTGGCAGATGAGGACCATAAGGAAGATATTCAAAGTGCAAACATAATGAATTTTGAACTGAATCGCTAAATAGATGATTGGTGTGTGTGGATGTGAGAAGAGTTTCTTTTATACTGGCCTAGACAAAGCTCTGCACCCTTTAGATAGGGAATTTTGCTAAAGGTAATCCCCCTAGCTAGTAAGAAAATAACATGAACCTTTCTCACATGCTCAACCAAATGAAGATTAGGTGGAACAGCAGCTGTTCACAAACAGGTGCATGTATCAGGAACTTAATAATTCCAGTGGAGGACTGTTAATACAGGTCAGCCATCATTAATCCGGCAATAAGTTACCCGGTTCCATCACTAATCCAGCACTAATTTCGGCTAGCATAATTTCAAATTTCATCATTATACTGACTCAAATCATTATACTGACTCAAATTTCATCATTATACTGACTCAAATTTCATCATTATATTGACTCAGAAATTGTGCAGATGGTTGTAAATCCACAGCAGCAAGCCAGTAAAGGGGAGAAAGTAGTGATGAAAATGAGGAAGATGTAGCAGAAAGAGTCTCTGTTGATAGGTTAATTAAGTGTATTCTTACCTAACCACTCTGTAATTGGCAAACTCACTAATCCGGCACACTACAGTTTCCAATGATGCCGGACTAGTGATGGCCGACCTGTACCAGGATTTAGAGACCTATCTGTTCCAGACTTTGTTGCTTCCAAATGGTTGATTTGGTATGTTTCTCTTATTTTACTATTTTTTTTCAACGCTTGGCTGTCTCCCACAAGCAGGGTGATCCAAAAAAAGAAAGGAACACTTTCACCATCAATCAACACTTTCACCATCATTCACACATAATCACTGTCTTTGCAGAGGTCCCAGATATGACAGTTTAGATATCACTCCAAACAGCCAATATCCCAGACCCCTCCTTTAAAGTGCAGGCATTGTACTCTCCACCTCCAGGACTCAAGTCCGGCTAACTGGTTTTCCTGAATCCCTTCACAAATATTACCCTGCTCACACTCCAACAGCTCGTCAGGTCCCAAAACCATTTGTCTCCATTCACTCCTATTTAACACGCTCACACATCCCTTTTTGCACATTCAGGACAGTCACCATTTTTACCTGTGTTTAGATTCTAGGACTGGCTGGGTTGATTTCCTGAGAAGACATGTACAGTGGACCCTCGGTTTCGTTCACCTCCAAACTCGAACAATTATGTAAGTGTATTTTCGTAAGTGCTTTTGTAAGTGTATTTTTGGGGTCTGAAATGACTAATCTAATTTACATTTTTCCTTATGGGAATAAATTGTTTGGTAATGGCACTCAAACAGCATTCTGGAAAGACTTTTCAACGAAAACCGAGGGTCCACTGTATACCTTTTCGTTGTCTGGCCAATGTACACGGCTAGCCCTCACATGCTGGTAATAAAGTGACCATCAGTGTTTCCTAATAAATCAAGTATGTTGGAAACATGGCCCAGAGAACCATAATGTGAATAAATTGGAACTGTCTTCAGTAAGACAGAAAATAGGATTACAGAGGGAATAAGGAGAATTCAAGAAGGGTAGCTGACATTTAGATGAAGTACATTGTCATAATGTCAGGAGAAGGCCAAGATGAGGTCCAGAGGAATAAGCCATTATTGCCAAGGACCCCTAACACTTCCCTTGTGTTGTGGGTTTTTACTCTGAACACAGGAGGACCTTGGTTGGAATACGCACTTATAATGAACTATAAGGATCATGAGAGGTAATCCTTGATCGTCTTAACAAGGCAGAAGATGGAAGTGTCAGGAATATCTGCAGTTGTAATAAATCATCAGGAATCTGGTTAGCATTGTGCATTTTGACTCCTACATTCTTCACATTCTCTTTCCATCCTTTGATAAGGCTCCACTGCATTCTGTTTTGAATGGGTTCAAATGTGCTGAGCAAGTGCCAGATTAGCTAGGTTGGGTCAGTGACAGCAACAGCCTGGTTGATTAAAATGTAGAACTACAAATCGGTCCAGATGTGGATAACATTCTGTACTGTACATAAAAAGTCTCTTGTGTCACAAAATCTAGTTAATTTTACATAAAAGTGTTTATGCCAGCAAAATCTATTTAATTCTGCATACACAACACATATGCCAACAAAATCTAGTTAATTCTTAACATACTGTAAATCTTAACATATGGATTTTTTTAAAATGTACATTGAGCTACAGTATTTAGTAACTATTCTTTCTAATGGCAGGTGTTGACATTAATAATAATAATAATAATATCTTTATTTCTACAAGTACATGTACAAGGTATACAGGCCTAACTGACATCAATGACATACTACTATGTAGAAAGCCACTTGTTATGCAGAGCATTTTGGGCAAATCAAGTCAGTTTTTTCCCAGGATGCGACCCACATCAGTCGACTAACACCTAGGTACCCATTTTATACTGATGGGTGAACATGGACAACAGGGTCTTAAGGAAACAATCCTGTTTTCCAGCCTATCGGGTTCGATTTCCTGACCTTTACTTGGTTTGTGTTTGGATATTTTCATGAGGAGGTAGCAGAGATAAATAGTAAAAGACATGTGTATGTATGGTTAAATCATTGGTACATATTTAACATGGCACAAACAAATTCACAAGAGTAAAATAAAACAGATAAGAAATATAAATCTGTGGGGAAGGAAGGGGGGGTAGGGTGTCCTTGAAAAGGTTGGAGGGGGGGGGTAAAGGAGGTTTTGTGGGCGGGGGGTTGGACTTCCAGCAAGGTGTGTGGCGTGTTAGATGGATGAAAGCGAAAACAATGCCTGCATTTTAAAAGGAGGGTCGGGGATAGTTTGGGGACTATTCTAAACTGTAGTATGGGGGTGCCTCTGCAAAGACAGTGATTTTATGGGTGGGGTGAAAGCGTTGAATTTGATGAAAGTTTTTTTTCCTTGGGGTTTTTTCTTTTGGGTCACCCTGCCTCAGTGGGGGATGCCGACTTGTTGAAAAAAAAAGTAGTTTATGTATTGTATATTTTGGCCTACCGTTAAAGCTGTAATATATAGTACTGTAGGGTAACATACCTTGTTTGGGATTCAAGAGCTGTTCTTTCTTAATTATCTTTTGTTTTATTTTGCCTGTGTGAGTTTATTTGTGCCTTTACCAGTGTTTATTATGTTTGTGTTTTTGATGTTTTACATATACGTACGTAAATAATTTAGGGGTGTTGCATCTCGGCATAAATTAGTATGAAACATTGGTGATAAATGATAGTGATTTAATCATAAACCCCAAAGCCACTATAGGTTTATTTCCATGATAATCTTTATTACCCCCAAAACCAAAATTCATTGTAGGGTTGATATTCTGAGTCAGTTTCGGGAGGTGCTAAAGATCTATAATATTGATTGAGATTTGATTTTTCATCAATACAGAAATTCCCAAAAACTGAACTTAAAAAGAGAATTTTCATAATAATATGTTGATAATGAAAAATTTAGAAAGAAGAAAAGACTCAGGATTACTGTAGAGGGCAGTGGTAGAGCATGTAAGGATACAGTGGAGCAGCTTGTAATTCATTTTGTACAGGATAGACTTCTAACTGATTGACTGACAAATGACCCTTTCATAGATAATTAGATTATGCAGTAGGATGTAGTACATACATTCCTGTAGATCTTTTAATGACTATTTTGGATGCTTAGTGAAATACATTAATGAAACATTTATAGTCCCGAAGAATCATTGCAAGGAGCTCGTGGTGCTCCTTGCTATGATTAACTTGGGACCTTTTGACTATGAAATTTTGAGGATCATTGCAACACTCAGAACCACATTAACTAGGAAGATATAAGGTCAGTACATAGGTCACCCAATTCTGCAAACTTACAGCAAACTCAACTGGGCAAAGAAGAAGTAAAAATTTTGTTTGTTCCAGTTGCAAAAAGGGTTTAGACAAGAAAACAGCAAAAGTCTGTTGGATGATTTGAAGTATTTTATTTTGCCAAATACTGAAAATGTAATTGAGACAATTTCATGGTACTGAAGACTACAATACAGTAATGGCTAAGTTTGAAATATTTTACTACATGGAAAACTGGCCTTAGATAAGTTAAACTTTTTAGAACAGTACAGCAATCTCAAGAGGACACACAAAACATGTTTAACAGCATTTTTTTTTTTGTCTGTATAAATTTTAATTAAAAAGAAGTTCAGGTACATGTTAGATCAATTTGTAGTGAGGATTTAAAAATACCTGGCAGACAAAATAGAGATGGTATATTGCATAAAGGATGCAACCTGGCTTCACCCTAAATTTAAAGTTGTGCAGATTTTAATGTCGCATATTTTTTCCAAGTCACCCGCTTGTAGACATGTCACAACCATTTGTAAATTTTATTATTTGAGATTAAATATACAGTACTTATATCATTGTTAGTTTATAACTTTTATGAATAAATAACATTATACTTTCTTGTGTGTATTTGTTAGTAGGATTTTAATTTTTTTTAGTTGTGGCCTGTGAAAGTGTAAGAACTGAATGACCTACTACAGCCAAGTGCTCTCTACTTATAAATTCCTGTCTTTTAGTTCCATCACATCAACATTTTAATCCATGTATGGAGTTTACTTTCACTACAGTACCTTGCCCATTTCCTTAGTGTGTTTTGTGGGGTGTGTACACTCACCTAATTGTGGTTGGAGGGCCGAGACTCAGATCCTGGCCCTGCCTCTTCACTGGGTGTGTGTGTGTGTGTGTTTATATGTATGTTTGTATGTGTTTGTGTGTGGGGGTTATAGATGTGTACAAGCATGTCATTTTATATGTTCGTCAGTTGACAGCCATATTTATTAATAAGTTAGTTATTGTATAAAGGGGGTTATGAGGATCTAGACTCAGATTTCAGTATTAGATTACATTATATTAACTGAGGCTCTTATCTGTGATTCATCATCATTTTGAGACAAAGAACAATAAGTAGGATAAGGCTTCAAACAATTTTTCATGAAGGAATATTTTAAATTTAAGAATAAAAATTTTCTTTGCTGAAAGTTAGCTAAATACAATATTTGAAAAATATATTAAAAGGAATATATAAATTTACAGAAGTAATAACAATATGGTGTGTGCCTACTACTGGGACATTGCCCTGGTGGCCAGTTCATAGACCAGGCCTCCTAGTTGATGACTTGGTCAGTCAGGCTGCTAGTTGTTGCAGAATGCAGTACAACATAGGTACCACAGTTTAGCTGGTCAGGAACTTGTCAGATTCCCTTTTTGAAGACAAGGGTTTGACTAATTTTCCTTATACATACAAGTATCTGAGAGAAGGGTGTTTCAAATTCTTTGATCGTATACGTACTTAGTTATCCTTTAGTGTACTTATTGACCCCTTCTTTTTAATGGAGCTATTTTGCACTGATCAATTTAGATGTTATGGAGTAGAGAATTCATATGGTGATAAACCCTGCCAATAAAGCAGAAGAATAAATATAGTTACAGTAATTATATGTATTTCTCTTATAATGTGTCACTGATATTACAAATACCTAAAAAAATTCTTAGTAAGAATATTCTTAAATTATTCATCTGGCTTGTCTTTGTCAGTTAAGTTATCATTTTGTCATCATAACTTTGACATAGGTTTTACCAAAGCTATAATGTTAAGGAACAATTAAAGGTGAATAATTGAAATTACAGAAAATTTATATCCCTCATAAGTTGTTGACTAAAAGCATCCATAGTTACTTATGTCAAAAATGATCAGATTGGATCATCTTTAGATCCTATGACAGGACTCCTAGTCAAACTTGTCCCATTTTCCGTTATTTAGAAGACCCTACTACTACTACTACTACCACTACCACTACCACGACCCTGGCCCCGGAACCCGAGAACATCGTTTTCCTGTTATGGAAGGTTTGTTCTCACTCAGAGCAACTAACCCTCTTGAATTGTAGCTTCCCTGCTGTACAGCAAACAATCCAGCTTTTAACTTCAGCTGAAAGTCTCTACCTTATCCTTTCTGTGTATAAACATTTTAGGTCGAATTCTTAGTATCCCTTGAGTGGTGGTAATAAATGGCCACTCCAAGTTCCAATCGATGCATTGTGCCTCATTTTCGGTTGGATGACAAATAGGGCCTTACGAATGGGACCTAAATCTCAAGTGGTGGTAAGAATTCAGGCCATACTACTCTGGATTGTTTTGAAATACTAAGTAACCTTAACCTTGTGGTGTAGAAGACACTTACTCATCTCTTGGTGCCTCTCCGAAGTATGCCCTGTCTGTTTGGCAGTGTCTAACCCAAGCATGCAACTATTTTCATTTACTCACAGTTTTGCCACAATCTGTTGCAGGTGTTCCCTGGGGATTACAAGAGGAGCAATGCTTTATTCATAGCTTTCTTCAATAGTACATAATTTGTATTGTAGGGTGATTGCAAGTGGACCTTGTCTTTAAGTATCTTTGGGATGGTTCTGTTATACAGTATTCTCTGTGGTTCTATCCAAGATGAAACAGTCACTTAATCCCTTTTTGAAGGATTCGTATAAGGAAAGATGCATCTAGAACTTTGGAATATTCTCAATTGAAAGTTTTCAGTATTTTATTGATTTTTTACGTAATGGCTGTTTCCCCACTAAGGCAAGCTGACTCAAAAAAAGGAAACAAATTTACTAGCACTCATTCAATAGCTGTCTTGCCAGATGTGCATGGAAGTTACAAGTAATTTTTTTAATGGGATAATGTATAATATATGTAAAAGTGAACCTTCAGTAATGCTGATGGTATAGCAGCTGATGCACAAACAATCTCTCTCTCTCAGTGACGGCTATGATGGGAGCCCAGTTATCACCACTCTTATACATTTTTCAATATAGCAAGCTTATTAATGTAATCTTGCAATTTAAGGACCCATTTTGAGGTATAATTTACTGATGAATTATTATCTGTCACTAGAATATATCTTAATAATTTTGGTTTATGTATGAGTAAGAAGAGTACTGTATATTGTGTTCTGTATTTCTGTAATTTCATATTCTATTATTCGTCTTAAATGGGTGTCTTTTTTTTCCCCAAAATAATTAATAATTTATCCTTCTAAATGCTAGGCAATTAATAATTTGTTGAAAGGCATAATTGTTAATTTATAATTAAATATAGCACTAAATATTTACTGAAGAAAAAATAGGAAATTTTATTGACGTAGATTTTATAATCATTGGATATAATTTGCACTATCTTGTGTATACTCCCATTAATAGTTTGTAACTGATTTAAGTCACTAAACCTAATGAGATATAGTTGTTTATTTTTATAAATGTACAGATGTATAACATTTTATAGATTGCTTACTGTTATTGTAAAAGTCTTTATGAGAGGGAAAAAGTAATACTATTTCTGTGTTTGGGTTCCATGAACTCCATTAAATACCAAACTGCTGCCAGTATAACCTCAGAGACCAGTAATAGCCTCTTAGACCACTTTTTCACCAGATAAGGTCTGTTGGTTACAGAAATCTCTATTATTGTTACGATCCTGGCAAAGCAATCTCACCTCTGTCCACTCGCCCTTTCCCTATTAGACCATTAAATTGAGGATTCACTGTTTACTTCCATGATCATGTGACTGCTTCACATGTTGCTTAGAACCACAGCATCATTCAGTTGACTGTCTTGGTTCTACCAAGGCTTCAACAACACATAGGATATTGTTTATGTGGACATTCAACTTTGACTGTCTTGGTTCTACCAAGGCTTCAACAACACACAGGATATTGTTTATGTGGACATTCAACTTTTTCTCTGCTATCCGGGAGGATGGTCATCACCGTTACTATTGTTTACCACATAGACTGGGACAGTTTTTTCATGGTACGTACAGTGGTACCTCGGTTAACGATGGTCCCTAAACTCGCCCTTTTATGTAAGTTTATTTTTTTAAATGCTTTTGTAAGTGTATTTTTGGGGGTCTAAAAGGACTAGTCTATTTTACATTATTCCTTAAGGGGATAAATTCGTTTGGTAATGGCACTTGAACAGCATTCTGGAACGAAAAAATATCGTTAACCGAGGTACCACTGTATTTACTGTAGCTGAATCATCAGTAAGTTTTATTAATATTTTTGATGGTCCAAACATCACTTACACATGGTCTCCCTGACTAACTGAGACATCTTTTAAGAAGAATGCTGGATATACTGACAGCGCTTTACCCACTGTTCCATATTGGTGGCTATTCATTTCTCATTAATTCATGGATGACAGCTATCAGAAAGTTTTGGTGGTTCTCACTTGCCTCTAGCTTCCCAGTTACAACCTGGTTCACACACACTCCTTATCATATGTCTGATGTCTCTTCCACCAGTTGGATAGCCAGTCTGAATGTCCGCAGCCGGACCTCAAGAAGGTGGCACCTTCGTCTTGTTGCATTTCATATAATTTTAAGGAATTAAGGGCTATACATATTTCCACAGTACAGTGGGTCACCTCTTTGGGAACTGTCTCTCATGATCTACTTGGACAGTTAATATGCACTCACTCAACTCCAACATCCAAGCTCCCACATGTCAGTTTAATTCTTCAACCTCACAAAGAGGTGTTCCATCCTAAATAACAGTCAGAGGAAGTTCTCCATTTTTGTTACATGTTACTTCTGTAGCAGAATACTTCATAGATGGACTCTGGGTCTGGATAGCTTGACCTCCATGATTCTTGCTTGACTCTTATAAGCTCTTACTCACTGAACTTTAGTTTAATGCACCTCCATTCAGCATCAGTACAAGTCTGTGTGGAAGGCATACCAGACGTTCCTACAGGATGAGGCCATGTACCTCACAGGTGTCACTAATATGATAAAGTTCTTCATATGCCTGTTGTGCATGGGCAAGGCAGTATGCATGATTCAGGTATTGTAAGTAAATTTGTCGTGGATGAGCCAATACATCACTTGGGAATTTCAACTTAGACCACTTTTGTTAATCATATCCCTCCTAATTCTACACCTTTCTAGAGAGTGCAGATTCAGGTCCTTTCAGACCCAACCTGACCAAAACGTTAAACTGATGGTGAAACATTGTAATCATCCTGACATAGCTTTTTAAATGTAGGTATAGCATGTTATGTCCCATACTAATATGAATATAAGAAGTAACATATGCTTGAGCCATAAAGTCTAATCCAGCTGGTTCTCTAAATCCTGACATTGGGAACTCTCCACAAGACTGAGTGGGTTATGAGAGGTAGCATGTGATGTTCAGTCTGCTCTTTGTGTGTGTCCATGTGTTTGCAATCCTTAGGATTTTTTATGACTAGCAAAGAGAAGAGTTTAAGTAGCATCCCATACCACAGGATTGAGGGTTTTGCCCAAGGCCTCTGTAAGAAATCTGCTCATGCACACCAAAGCATCTGTCCAACAATTGGGTTTTATAACTCACTCATATCACAGATCAGAGTTTTCTGCCTCAGTGCTCTACACTCTTGAGTATTCAGCTGCCACTTCCACAAATTTTGGTACTGGTGGAAGGCCTCATAATGTGGTTTATGGAGCCTGAACACAATATAATATCTTTATATACAGTATGAGAAACTACTTTCTTTGGAGACTTCCATGAACTGAAGTGTCTGCCATCTCCCGTCGTCAGCTGCTCCTCGCAAAACTCTGCTAAATGTTGGTGTGGTCCTTAGTGGTTTCTGAAGTAAACATTACATGGAATTCAAATGCTCATGTACATAGATGTAACCAGCACACACTGGGCAAAAAATTTGTCTTAAGAGTATATTACTGGAATTTCATAGGTTATACAATACAGAAATGTCACTGTTACCTATGTGGTTCATGAAACTTGAACACAAAGTATTTCTTCATATTTCAAAATGTTATATATTTTTAAGCTTTAAATTTTCCCCAAATGGGTTCATTTATGAAGATAAATAATAATGAACATTATTGTAGTACTAAATGACTCACAATGGATTAGTGCTTTCCCTGAATAGAATAATAATACAGTAATAATAATACTTGATAGCAATAATCATTACTGTTATAAGTCATGGGCTAATAATATAATTCAGTATTTTAATAAGTAAAACCAAGCAATCATTGGTAAAATTATTTAATATTAAGACGTAAATACTGTACAGTAATTTCTGTTCACATCTCGGTTGAATTTTGTTCTTTTTTTTTTTGTATGACTTGTTCATGCATCTCGGTTGAATTTTGTTCCTTTTTGTATGACTTGTTCATAAGTTGTTGAATAGTTATAATTGGGTGAGATGCATGTCTTGCTGCAGTCAGGTGCATTACCACCAGACAGTCCATTGGTACAGACTGTTTCTCTCTATTCCTGTCTGTAATAATAACCTTTCTTGAAACTAATTAATTACCATGCTTTAAATAATATCCAGATGTAATAATCATAAACTTTGTTAAATTGCATAAAAGTATCAGAGGTGCACAGACCTAGTCTGTGCCTGTGCCTGGCTTCATTTATTTGATATTATAAATTGAATTATTTTTTTAACCCTCTCTCAGTCAACCTTAAATAATAATATCCTTTGCTTAAAAGAGAGAAGTAATTATCTCCCTCATTATCTCTCCATTTATTTTTTTGGTGTATTTATTAATGTCATTACTCTTTGGAGACAAAGAAAAAGAGTTACAGAAGTTTTTTATTAAGTCATTGACTTAAAAAAAAACCTGATCACAGAGTGATACATTGTCCCAGTAAAAACTCATTCTGCAACTTATGTCTTTGTCTTCAGGCTTGCTGCCAATGCACTGTTTCATTCACCACTTCTCTTTGCTACAGAAGTGGCCATCGGTCAGTCTGCAAGTGGCTGCGGCACTGTCACCCTGAGTATGGCACTGCTGAAACTGGTATTGGGTGCCTTCCTCTCATAAAGATTTAGAACATATAGAATTTTAAGGTAGGTTATATCTTTTTAACTCATAGTACCAGTGTTAGATAACTGCAGCAGTTTTCAGGTGTTTATACATTATATATTAAAATCTGTTATTGTCTAGCATATGTTCTAGTTCATGTGTTTACTTGACCTGAACTATACTGCAGGTATTTTCTGCTTGTACTTTTGAAAAGAGAATCCATATTGTGCACATTTTGAGAAAAAGAGGAAATATTTTAAAATTGATCTCCTCTAAGAAAAGCAATAAAATATACTTATGCAAATTTTTCACATGCATTTTTTTTTTTTTTTTGCTTCATAAGAGGCATAACAACCTAACCCAAAAAATTCAAGTAACTTAAGGTTAAAAGTGATATAAAATAATTTATCTACCGGAACCTATTATAGGACTTGCACAATGTTACTTCATTATTTTCCTTGGAGTGACGGTTGTCAGATTAGATTTTGCCACCGAAGTGGCTAGTTTATTGTGCACCCCATATCCATCCTGTGGACGTAGTGCAAGAACATATGGATACACAAAAGGCCTAGGCACTAGGCCCCAAAGGGGTTAACAATTGTACATTTGGGTTTATATCTACATTTCAATTATCTGTTACAAGCAGATATCTTATTTCATGAATAAGATATCTTGACATGTCACATAGGTTATTATATTGTCTATCTCTATATTCCTCAATAAGTGCACAATTAAGCACATAGTGTTCAAGACAGTGACCATATGCCTGATCACATAATTTGCATTTAGTTTGATCATCATCTGTGTCTCCCAAACTGTCAGAAAGTACCTGTAGCCAGCCTAAGCCTGGCCACTACATCAGTCAGTCTGTTCACATTGCAAGTTGCTCCACAAACATGCCCATCTGTGCTCGCATTATCATGAGCACAGATAGGCACGTTCATGGAAATTAATTTGGATTTATATCTACAGTTCACTTATCTGTTACAAGCAAATTTAGGAAATTTGCTTAGAATAAGTGGTATCCTACCTTCACTAATAAGATATCTTGACATGTCACATGGTTGTCAGGTAGCCCAAAATAAGAATAAAAATTGTGTTGCATTTTTTACAATAACTAAAGTAATACTTTTCTTTTATTGCAGTGGTTGTAAAGGAGGCTCCTTATTTGAGACCCCACCATCTTCAGTCCATAGAATAAGGTGCCATAAATCTGACAATTTCAATATTTTTTCTACTGTTGAAGCTCGGCCTACTTCAAAATCTTGGCCCATACATATACTTCAGGTGTAAAATCACAAACAAACTTTCAGGTGCAGTGGATAAATGATGTCTCCCTTGAGGATGTTTTTACTTACATGAAAAGAAGCGAGTCATGTGATTTTTTCCATGGCCATGCTCTTCTGAACGGTGTTACAAGAATCTAGTTGCCCCTCTCCTGTTTCTGATTTGTATGGACAATTAAATCAAATTCTTAGTTGTCCAAGGAGCACTCTGTTATCTAGCTAATGCTTTTTAACTATATAAACCAAAAGACAGAACATTAGATTTAGATAGAATGAACTCCACAACCTGGAAACACAAAATATGGAACAGAGTTTTCTACCATTTTTGAGTAGATTTGTCAAAAATACTTACAACATGACTAACTGGCCGTCTTTTAAGATAACAAAAAAATAGTTAATTTAATTCTTCCAGTATTTTGCTACGATATATTGGCTTGGTAATGCCAGTCCTTTTGCAAGTGTCTGCTAGCTTTTGTATTCTTAATGGTGACTGAGCTGCCTGAGAAGGCAGGAAGCACGTGTCATTTGTGCTTCATGTGTATATCTGTGTGTCTGTGTGAAAGAGTGAGAATCGTATGAATACAGTATGGAAGTTTTGAAAGCCCATGCATGGGAGGTTAGTCACTGTATATAGCATGTTCTCATCTCAAGGTGCATTACGTATTAACCACACTGACAGGTAAAGAGGCAATAAGAGTCAGTTTTAAAGGCTGTTATTGTAAGAAACTTTTGCTCTAAGGACACATCCTTGTATTCTAAATTTATAATTTCATCTTTAAGTATAATTGACAGATGAGTTACCCATAATAAGTGTATCATAGAGTTATAAGTAATGTATATTTTCCTGTGCTATGTCCAGGAGATGTTCCTCCTATGTTGTGAAAGAAACTAAGGATGATGGTGATAATAATAAAAAAAAATTAACTTAGGTGGGAATGCTTATAATTTAAGAAATTGCAACAAAATCTATTTCTGAAGCCTGTTTATTTAATCTCAGTGCTTAACACTATTGAAAAAATGGAACTGAAAATATGATTTGTACCATACTTACATGTCACCGACTAACTTCATGTAACGTCCTTTGTATGTATTTCCACTGTTGTTTGGCCTTTTGGATAAACTGTGTACTCAGGAGACTCGCATGGGTCTTGTTCCACCTAATTACTTGGTGGTCTTCCTCTCAAGTGAACAGTGCTGCAGTGTTACAGGGAATTTGTAAAGGATACTGTGTAACTATTAGTAAAACATTTAATATAAAAAAACTTTAAATGTGAAGCATGCTGTCTTTTATTTAGAATAACTATCTTAACAATACTGTACACCAATCTTTGGTGTAGTTCTGTCCTTGTCAAAACTCTATATGCAGTATATATAATCTTATATTTCGAAAATGTATCTGTAGTTAAGCAATGTAATGTAATTTTCTATTTTATAATGATTGGTCTTTTGCATAAAAGAAAACACTGCCATTAACATGCTTTCCATGCAGCTCTCCTGTGTTGTAATATTTTGTACTATAATCTGCAAATAAACGTGTCAATGTCAGCGGTACTTGTTTGTTTCTCTCTTTGTACTCTGGCAGTATGGGAATGATTTAAAATTACAATGATAAAAATGTAATCTTTACGAGAATCCCCCCATCCCTCCCAAAAAAAATTAGCTTGCAATGTTAAAAGAATATGTGAAGTACTGTACTGTATATAGAACATACAGTAGTGTACTGTATATAGAATATACAGTACACTACTGTATACAGAACTTACAGTACACTACTGTATACAGAACTTACAGTACACTACTGCATATATAATTGTATTCTCCAGTACAGTTGCCAACTACTTGGGTAAAACAACTACACCGTGCTTCAAAAAATTATCACATACTGCCTGCAGGAAATGATGTTCTCTCCTATAGTGTGAAAAGTCCATATAATGTTTGAGGTAAGTTTTCTTGCCATTTTTGTCTTATATCTATATTTCATAAAATGTTGAAAGTAACTATATCTTGTACTCAAATGTAGATACTGCTGAGAGTAATGAGAGTGCTGCCCAAATTTGGATTTGTCAGTTAAAAACAGAGTAGGGGAGTTAGTAGATGGAGAGCTGGAGGTATTGGGTAGATAGCGGGAATATTTTGAGGAACTTTTAAATGTCGATGAAAAAAAGGGAGGCGGTAATTTCATGTACTGGCCAGGGACGTACAACATCGTTTAGGAGTGAAGAAGAGCAGGATGTGAGTGTGGGGAAGGTGCGTGGGGCATTACGTAGAATGAAAGGGGGTAAAGCAGCTGGAACTGACGGGATCATGACAGAAATGTTAAAAGTAGGGGGGGATATAGTGTTGGAGTGGTTGGTATTTTTGTTTAATAAATATATGAAAGAGGGGAAGGTACCTAGGGATTGGCAGAGAGCATGTATAGTTCCTTTATATAAAGGGAAGGGGGATAAAAGAGATTGTAAGAATTATAGGGGATTTAGAAAAGATTTAGAAAAGGCATATGATAGAGTGGATAGGGGAGCAATGTGGCAAATGTTGCAAGTGTATGGAATAGGTAGTAAGTTACTGAAGGCTGTAAAGAGTTTTTATGAGGATAGTGAGGCTCAGGTTAGGATGTGTAGGAGAGAGGGAGATTACTTCCTGGTAAAAGTAGGTCTTAGACAGGGATGTGTAATGTCACCATGGTTGTTTAATATATTTATAGATGGGGTTGTAAAAGAAGTAAATGCTAGGGTGTTGGGGAGAGGGGTGGGATTAAATTATGGGGAATTAAATGCAAAATGGGAGTTGACACAGTTACTTTTTGCTGATGATACTGTGCTTATGGGAGATTCTAAAGGATAGTTGCAAAGGTTAGTGGACGAGTTTGGGAGTGTGTAAAGGTAGAAAGTTGAAAGTGAACATAGATAAGAGTAAGGTGATGAGGGTATCAAACGATTTAAATTAAGAAAAATTGGATATCACATTGGAGAGAGGGATTATGGAAGAAGTAAATGTTTTCAGATATTTGGGAGTTGACGTGTCAGCAGATGGGTTTATGAAGGATGAAGTTAACCATAGAATTGATAAAGGAAAAAAGGTGAGTGGTGCATTGAGGTATCTGTGGAGACAAAAAAAACGTTATCCATGGAGGCAAAGAAGGGAATGTACGAAAGTATAGTGGTACCAACACTCTTATATGGGTGTGAAGCATGGGTTGCAAATGCTGCAGCGAGGAGGAGGCTGGAGGCAGTGGAGATGTCCTGTCTAAGGGCAATGTGTGGTGTAAATATTATGCAGAAAATTCGGAATGTGGAAATTAGGAGAAGGTGTGGAGTTACTAAAAGTATTTGTCAGAGGGCTGAAGAGGGGTTGTTGAGGTGGTTTGGTCATTTAGAGAGAATGAATCAAAGTAGAATGACTTGGAGAGCGTATAAATCTGTAGGGAAGGAAGGCGGGTAGGGGTCGTCCAGAAAAGGTTGGAGGGAGAGGGTAAAGGAGGTTTTGTGGGCGAGGGACTTGGACTTCCAGCAAGCATGTGTGAGCGTGTTAGATAGGAGTGAATGGAGACGAATGGTTTTTGGGACATGACGATCTGTTGGAGTGTGAGCAGGGTAACATTTTGTGAAGTGATTCAGGGAAACCAGTTAATTGATTTAGTTGGACTTGAGTCCTGGAAATGGGAAGTACAATGCCTGCACTTTAAAGGAGGTGTCTGGGATAGTGACAGCTGGGAGGGACTATTCTCAGCTGTTGTATCTGAGTGCCTCTGCAAAGACAGTGATTATGTATGAGTGTGGTGAAAGTGTTGAATGATGATGAAAGTATTTTCTTTTTGGGGATTTTCTTTCTTTTTGGGTCACCCTGCCTCTGTGGGAGACGACCGACTTGTTGAAAAAAAAAAAACTGTCTTCAAATTTTTCATTTTAATAAACTGATGAATATTGGTGTTTTTTCTGCTTTTTTAAAAAAAGGATGATTGTGTTTAGGAAAGAGGGAGATTACTTCCCAGTAAAAGTAGGTCTTAGACAGGGATGTGTAATGTCACCATGGTTGTTTAACATATTTATAGATGGGGTTGTAAAAGAAGTAAATGATAGGGTGTTGGGGAGAGTGGTGGGATTAAATTATGGGGAATCAAATACAAAATTGGAGTTGACACAGTTACTTTTTGCTGATGATACTGTGCTTTTGGGGGATTCTAAAGAAAAGTTGCAAAGGTTAGTGGATGAGTTTGGGAGGGTGTGTAAAGGTACAAAGTTGAAAGTGAATCTAGATAAGAGTAAGGTGATGAGGGTATCAAACGATTTAGATAAAGAAAAAATGGATATCACATTGGAGGGAGGGGAGTATGGAAGAAGTGAATGTGTTCAGATATTTGGGAGTTGACTTGTCAGCAGATGAGTTTATGAAGGATGAGGTTAACCATAGAAATGATGAAGAAAAAAAAGGTAAGTGGAGCTTTGAGGTATCTGTGGAGACAAAAAACATTATCCATGGAGGCAAACAAGGGAATGTATAAGAGTATAGTTGTACCAACACTCTTATATGGGTGTGAAGCATGGGTTGTAAATGTTGCAGCAATGAGGAGGATGGAGGTAGTGTAGATGTCATGTCTAAGGGCAATGTGTGGTGTAAATATTATGCAGAGAATTTGTAGTGTGGAAATTAGGAGGAGATGTGGAGTTACTAAAAGTATTAGTCAGAGGGCTGAAGAGAGGTTGTTGAGGTGGTTTGGTCATTTAGAGAGGATGGAACAAAGTAGAATGACTTGGAGAGCGTATAAATCTGTAAGGGAAGGAAGGCGGGGTAGCGGTCGTCCTAGAAAAGGTTGGAGGGAGGGGGTAAAGGAGGTTTTGTGGGTAAGGGGCTTGGCAGTCTCCCACCGAGCCAGGGTGACCCAAAAAGAAAGAAAATCCCCAAAAAGAAAATACTTTCATCATCATTCAACACTTTCACTTCACTCATACATAATCACTGTCTTTGCAGAGGCACTCAGATACTAAAGTTTAGAATAGTCCCTCCCAACTGTCACTATCCCAGACCCATCCTTTAAAGTGCAGGCATTGTACTTCCCATTTCCAGGACTCAAGTCCGGCTAAATCAATAAACGGTTTCCCTGAATCCCTTCACTAAATGTTACCCTGCTCACACTCCAACAGCTCGTCAGGTCCCAAAAACCATTCGTCTCCATTCACTCCCATCTAACACACTCACACACGCTTGCTGGAAGTCCAAGCCCCTCGAACACAAAACCTCCTTTACCCCCTCCCTCCAACCTTTTCGAGGACGACCCCTACCCCTCCTTCCTTCCCCTACAGATTTATACGCTCTCCAAGTCATTCTACTTTGATCCATTCTCTCTAAATGACCAAACCACCTCAACAACCCCTCTTCAGCCCTCTGACTAATACTTTTAGTAACTCCACACCTCCTCCTAATTTCCACACTCCGATATCTCTGCATAATATTTGCACCACACATTGCCCTTAGACAGGACATCTCTACTGCCTCCAGCCTCCTCCTTGCTGCAGCATTTATAACCCAAGCCTCACACCCATATAAGAGTGTTGGTACCACTATACTTTCATACATTCCCTTCTTTGCCTCCATAGATAACGTTTTTTGTCTCCACAGATACCTCAACGCACCACTCACCTTTTTCCTTCATCAACTCTATGGTTAACCTCATCCTTCATAAACCCATCCACTGACAAGTCAAATCCCAAATACTATATGAAAACATTCACTTCTTCCATACTTTGTCTCTCCAATGTGATATCCAATTTTTCTTTATCTAAATTGTTTGATACCTTCATCACCTTACTCTTATACTTGTTCACTTTCAACTTTCTACCTTTACACACTCTCCCAAACTCGTCCACTAACCTTTGCAACTTTTCTTTAGAATCTCCTTTAAGCACAGTATCATCAGCAAAAGTAACTGTGTCAACTCCCATTTTGTACTTGATTCCCCATAATTTAATCCTACTCCTCTCCCCAACACCATAGCATTTACTTCTTTTACAATCTCATCTATAAATATATTAAACAACCATGGTGACATCACACATCCCTGTCTAAGACCTACTTTTACCGGAAAGAATCTCCCTTTCTCCTACACACCCTAACCTGAGCCACACTATCCTCATAAAAACTCTTACAGCATTCAGTAACTTACTACCTATTCCATACACTTGCAACATCTGCCACATTGCTCCCCTATCCACTCCATCATATGCTTTTACTAAATCCATAAATGCAATGAAAACTTCCCCACCTTTATCTAAATACTGTTCACATATTCTTTAATGTAAACACTTGATCTACACATCCCCTACCCACTCTAAAACCTCCTTGCTCATCTGCGATCCTACCCTCTGTCTTACCTCTAATTCTTTCAATAATAACCCTACTGTGCACTTTACCTGGTATACTCAGTAAACTTATTCCCCTATAATTTTTACAATCTCTTTTGTCACCCTTCCCTTTATATAAAGGAACTATACACACTCTCTGCCAATCCTTAGGTACCTTCCCCTCTTTCATACATATATTAAACAAAAATACCAATCACTCCAACACAATATCTCCCCTGCTTTTAACATTTCTGTCATGATCCCATCAGTTCCTGTTGTTTACCCCTTTCATTCTACGAATGCCTCCCACCTCCCCCACCCACCCTGCTCTTCCTCACTTTAAAGATTTAACCTCCTGACCAGTGCATGAAATTCCGCCCCCTTTCTTCATTGACTTTAAAAGTTCCTCATAATATTCCTGCCATCTACCCAATACCTCCGCCCCCCCCTCTCTTTCCCTACTTTTTTTTAATATAAACCTTCTTCCCTAGGTTTCTTTTTCCCCTTCCAAAATTTCTTATTTTAAAAAATTTTTTGAAGGGTTTCCCCCACTTTTCATCTGCCCCCTTTTGCACTTTCCCCTCTTTTCACCCTTTTTTTATTTTCATATTTTCTGCTCTTCTTACAACACTTTTTTTTTGGAAAAACCCCCTTTCTCCCTTTTTTCTTTTATCAACCCCCTTCATCATCCCCCAACACCCTATTTCCTTCCAATTACCCCATAACCCAAATTTTGCCCCACATTCGATACTGCATTTTTAAAAAATCCCAACCCCACCCCTATTCATACTTGCATTTACCCCCTTTTTGCCAAAAGTTGCTTAATTACCCAATTTTTCCCCTCCCTTGTTTTATACTTTCCCCCTCTCTTACTTCTGTTCCATTTTCCTTTGTCCCCACCTTTCCTAACTGTAGCTACAACTAAAAAATCCAAATATATCCCCCTCTATAAACATGTATATATCCTGAAGCCTACCAATCAACCTTTTTTCCCCTACATAATCTAACAAACTATTTTCATTACGGCTGTATATACCTTGTATACTTTTTATCTTTTTTTTTATAAAAATGTATTCTTTTCCAGACCTCTTTCTACACATAGCTCAATTAAAGGCCTCCATTTCATTTCCCCCAACACCCCAAATTTCCTACTACCCTCCACAACTTTTTTTCCCACTTTAGCATTGAGATCCCCAACCACAAGTACCCCTCCTTGGTTAAAAAAATCCCACGTGCTCTTCAACATTTCCCAAAATCTCTCTCTCCCTCCCCCTTTTCTCCAGGGCAAAACACTTACTATAACCCCCCATCCAACCCTTTTTTACACCACATAATCCTTGAATTGATACATTTATATTCCCCCTTTCCTGCCAAATTATCCTCAACATTATTGCTACCCCTTTCTTTAGCTCTAATCTTTGAAACTCCTGACCAATCCCATTTTTTCTTCCTCTGAAACTTCTTCCCCCCTTAGCTTTGTTTCCTTAAGGCCAGGACATCCTTATGAGAAATAGACTTGACAGCATTTTGGCTTAAATAGCAACCCCTTTCCCCAAAAGACAAAAAAATTTGTGTATGCAATAATTTTGCAAAAAATTATGAACCTAACAAAAAAAATATATTTCATTGTGTTTGTTTATTATTAAATTAATGTTAATATCTTAAATATACAGTGGTCCCCGGGTTTTTAAATTTTTTTGTTCGAGAATGGTTCAAGTGCCATTACCAAACGTTTTCCCCTAGGAAAATGTAAAATAGACTGTCCTTTACACCCCAAAAAATACCTACCATCGAATAGGCCCTTATTTGTTGGGTTTTTAAAAATTTTGTTTTGTTCCATACGTTTTACCAATCGGGACGACATATATATATAATTATATATATATATATATATATATATATATATATATATATATATATATATATATATATATATATATATATATATATACGTATATTTTTTGTGTATGTGTGTCGTAAAGGAAAAATTTCGTTTTCTTAAATAAATGTTTATTTCGGTAAAGGGAAAAAATTTTGTATGCAAATTTCTGAACCTAACAAAAAAAAAATATTACATTGTGTTTGTTTATTATTAAATTATTGTAAACTTATCTAAAATATTTTAGTTATTTGGCTAAA
>WNWK01027482.1:20000-26255 GCA_009830355.1 Cherax destructor | reverse complement strand
TGATAGGTATCATAAAAAGTAACATTAGCAACATGACATTAAATTACAAAAAACTCACCCCAAAAAATGTGAGGCCCTCCGCGGTCAGCGATGTTCCACACACTGGCAACACCGCCAGCGTTGATAGTGCAGATGACAACCATCACCATCCCCAGCATCACCAGTGTTTGTACCCGTCAGTGTAAACAACAGCTTTCCCCCCCTGTGGGTTACTTATATTACCATCCTTCTAATATATCAGTGTATATAACGCATTTCGCATCTCCCCAAGGTCAAATTATGTGTTAAAATTTCCCCAAAAAAAAAAAGGCAAGTAATTTTTTGCTGATACATTTTGCGTAGATTAAATTACAATTTCCATCAGAATTCCTATTTTCCCTTATTATTTTATACTTACAATTGTAAGGGGGGGAATGTACATATGAGGCCCATGCGGACCTGGACCCCACAGGGAGGCCAGTGACTGTTGATAAGGCCAAAGAAAGGGCATATGGGGCATATCCCCATTAAGGAAAAGGTTTTTGAGCAGCATACACAAAGTTGCTAACGTCCTCAGCAGCCGCGTTTAAGCCTCATTGCATATCCCTTGGTATATCCCAGACACTATATTCAGATGGGTATACACAGTACTCGGGAAAAAGATTCACAGCTCAGCAACTATATTCAGATGGGTATACACAGTACTCAGGAAAGATTCACAGTTCTTCTACTAAAAAAAAACATAAGACAAACCCCAAAAATAATCATCGATGAGGAAACGGCCTCATTAATTGGGAGACGGGGTTTGATTTGGGAAAAACGTTGGTATCATGACTTGACTCACGAAGAGACAACCCGGGAAAGCCCACTAGCGTCATTGTAAGTTGTGTGCCAAAAAATACATCTCCTTTGGGGTTTCCCTGGTGGGGTATTAGTGTTAATAGGTTATGTAATATACCCCAAAAAGGGGAAACCCAAAAAAGTGAAGGCCCCAAGGAAAATACTCTCACCCCAAGGGATGCTAACTATCCCGGTTCCCCCCTATGACGTGTCCCCCCGTCGGTATCGTCTGGGAATTCCTGGAAGGTTAACCCCCCCTTGGGGGGGGTGCCTGTCGACCCTTAATTTCTCTTTTCCGTTCCTAGGGGTATCCTATAATATAACTAACAGGGGGGAAGCCCATTCATTAAAAGCTGCATGAGGTACCGTAGGGGAAAAAGGTGCCCAAATTTAAGTGATTGCAACTTTTTTTGGGTCTTGAGGGGGGGGGGAACGGGAATCTATCACCACTGAGATTCTAGTCCCCAAAGATCCTCAGGGATTCCCCTTAAACCCCCAGAATATACTAGCGCAGGTGACTGCAACTTTCATACATATCAACATACACGAGTCTCCCAGGATAACCCAGGAGTGTGGGTTGGGGCTTGACGCTACGGAGGTCCTAGTAATGGCAGACATTTGGGGGTAATAATTCATAATTATCTGTAGGTCATAAGAACATAGTTTGTGTTTTTTTTCCCGGGGTTTTCCGGTATTTTTTTTTTTTTCCCTTTTTTCCCAGTGCATTTATATCCATTCTGTAATACGGTGAAAAAACTTGCAGCATAGTCTAAATGGGCCCCTAACCAAAGATAAAAGAGTTAAAAAAAAAAACCTGAAGACTTCTTTTTTATCTTCTAGATTAAGGCCAAGGTTCTGTTGGCTTTATTGCGAACATTATGCACTGTTGTCTTGGTTTTAGATTACCCCCAACCCAAAAGAATTTAAATCCTTCTCGAAACCCCAAAGTTTAAATCTACATTATTCAGCTTATATGTGGCATGGTTTTTTCCTCCCAAAATTTTAAAAATTTTGCATTGTCTTATTAAACTCTTCCCCCTTCCCCGACCACTGCATCAGTCTTTTAAAAATCCCTGGGTGCTCTAATGTCCTCATTAAAATGAATTGGACCCCTTTTTGGGGTTGTCATCAGCAAATTTGCTTTTTTTGTATTTATCTCTCATCTATGTCGTTTATGAAATTTTAAAAACAACAGGGCCCCAAAACTGACCCTGGGGGAAAAACCGCTTGAGACGAGCCCCCTTCCCCTGATTTCTCCCCATTTTGCAAACTCTCTGCCGTCTATTTAACCAGTTGCCCCCTAACCGGAAAAAAAAAATATCCTTCCTATTCTGTGTGCCTTAATTTCCCCCTCAACAGCCTCGATGTGGAACTCTATCAGAAAGCCTTACTAAGGTCCATATACACAATATCATATTCAATACCATGATCTATCTCCCCTTAGTGAAGAAAGTTAATACATTCGTAACACGGAAACCCCCCCTTTTAAAACCGGTTGCTGAGATTCATTAATCAATTTATTTTTTTCAAGATGGCTAAAATTGGGGCCGGCAATTATTGATTCCTAATTTTTTACCAACTATGGGAGGTAAGGGGCATTGGTCTATAGTTCGAAGCTAACGACCTGTCCCTGCCTTAAAAATAAACCCCATTTGTCTTTTCCCCCTTGTCTGGCACTATACCAGTTTGTAGTGATATTTTAAAAAAAGATTACCAAAGGTTTTTTGTAATTCCCCTTTTTTACTTTCCCTTTTAAAAACCCCCAAAACATTTCCCCCCGGGCCTGGGGTTTGTTAATTTATATATTCTCTTTTGTCGGGGGGCCATGTCACTAGTTACCCCAATCGTGCATAGTTTACTACCGTCCTGTTCATAATTTATTACTGGTTTTTTTTTTAGTATCCTGAGTTAAAACTGAGAAAATTTGGCATTAATTTTTGGTCTATCTTAATTTTTTGGGGGTTTTTTAAAATTCAGGTCTATTTAAAAATTTGGGCTATCTTAAGTTCTGGTCTATCTTAAGTTGTGGTCTACCCCCCCGTTTGGTCTATCTTAAGTTCAGGTCTATCTTAAGTTCTGGTCTATCTTAAGTTCTGGTCTATCTTAAGTACTTTCCCTTTAAATACGGGCTATTTAAAAAACTGGCCCCTTTTTATTTTAATTTGGCCCCTATCTTAAGTACTAGTCTATCTTAAGTACTGGGCTATCTTAAAAGGAGGTTTTCTTGGGGGGGGTTTATCTTAAAAAGGGGCTATTTTAAGAGTTGGTCTATTTAAATTCTGGGCTATCTTGGTTTTTTATCAATTTTGGTCTATCAAAATACTGGTCAAAAATTAAGTACTGGTCTATCTTAAAATACGGGGTTTTTTAAAAATACTTTCTATCTTAAGTCTGGTCTTTTTAATTAAAAGGGGTGGTCTATTTTTAATTCTAGTCTATTTAAAAAATTTTGGGATATTTTGAAATACTGGTCTATCTTAAGGGCTGGTTTCTTAAGTTCTGGTTTTATCTTAAATACTGGTCTACCTTAAGTCCGGGTTTTATTTAAAATATGGTTTTCTTAAATCGGGTCTATATTAAGTACTGGTCTATTTAATTAAAAAAGGGCCCGTCTATCTTAAGTACTAGTAAAAATTTTTAAATACTGGTCTATCTTGGGGGGGGTTCCCATTTAAAAGGGGTGGTTTTTTAAAAATTGGGGTTTTTTTAAAAGTTGGTCTATCTTAAGTTCTGGTCTATCTTAAGTTCGGGTTAAAACAATTTCTGGTCTATCTTAAGTACTGGTCTATTTAATTAAGGGCCGGTCTATCTTAATTAAGGGCCGGTCTATCTTAAGTACTGTTTTTCTTTAAATTACTGGTCTATCTTAAGTACTGGTCTATTTAAAAGGGCTGGTCTATCTTAAGGGCTGGTCTATCTTAAGAGTTGGTCTATTTTAGATTGGGGTCTATTTAAAAGTTGGGGTCTATCTTAAGTTTTTCTATCTTAAGTTTTTGGTCTATCTTAAGTACGTTTTATCTTAAGTTTTGGCCCCAAACCCCTTAAAAGTACTGGTCTATCTTAAGGGCTGGTCATCTTGGGGCTGGTCTTTTTTAGGAGTTGGTCTTTTTTAAAATTTTTGGTCTTTTAAATTTTGGGGTTATCTTAAGTATTCCCCCATCTTAAGTACTGGTCTATTTAAAGGGGTACTGGAAAATTTAAAAATTTTATGTATCTTAAATACTGTTCTTTTTTAATTGGGGTTTATTTAAGCACTGATCTATTTAAAATTTGGCAAAATTATGGGTCTATTTAAGTCGGTTATCTTAAGTATGGTCTATCTAAAGTACTGATCTATCTTAAGTGGGGGTTCTATCTTAAGTAGGGGTTCTATCTCAAGTACTTTTCCATCTTAAATTTATCTTAAGTTTTTAATCTATCTTAAATCGGCCCCTATCTTAAGTACTGGTTATCTTAATTAAAGGCCGGTCTATTTAAGTAATAGTCTATCTTAAATTCTGGTCTATTTAAAGGGGGCGGCTATCAAGAGTCCCCTTAAGATTTAAAATTTTTAAGGGGTTGGGGTTATTTTTTTCTTCTTTTTAAAAGTTCCTTTCAAGGTACGGCCCCCTTTTTTAGGCAAAAATTAAGTACGGTTTTCCCCCAAACCCCTTGGTCTATCTTAATTTTGGTTATCCTAAGTTTTCCCCCCTTTTCTTTTAAAGGGGGCCGTTTTTGGTACTAGTCTATTTAAGAGGGGTTTATCTTGGTAGGGTTTATCTTGAGGCTGGTCTATTTGGGTTCTGGTCTCCCCTTAAAATTTAGGTCTTTACATACTGGTCTATCTTAAGTACTGGTCTATTTAATTAAAAAGGCCCCGGTTATCTTAATTTAGTCTATCTTAAGTCTGGTCTATCTTGGGCGGGTTTTTATCTTGGGCGGTCTATCTTAAGAGTTGGTTTTTTTTAAATTGGGGTTTTTTTTTAAGTTCTGGTCTATCTTAAGTTCTTTCTATCTTAATTCTTTTCTACCAATTTTTTATATTAAGTACTGGTCTTTTTAAAAATTGATTCTATCTTAAAAAATTCTTTTTAAAAAGTCTGGTCTATTTAATTAAAAAGGGCCCCGGTCCATCTTAAGTACTAATCTTTTTTAATTTGGTCTATAAAAATCTGGGTCTATCTTAAGGGCTGGTCTCCCCAAAGGGCTGGTCTTTTTAAGTTGGTCTTCTTAAGTTCTGGTCTATTTTAAATTTTTCTGTTCTATCCTTAGTACTGGTCTATCTTAGCCCCCATGTATTTAAAAATTCTTTATCTTAAGTATGGTCTATTTAAAAGTACTGATGAATCTTTAATTTTGGTCTATTTAAAAAGTACTGGTCTATCTTTAAGTTCTGGTCTATTTAAAAGTAAAAATTCTATCTTAATTACTGGTTTTTTTTAAATTGCATTTAATTAGGGCCGGTCTCCCCCTAAGTACTAGTCTTTTTTAAGTCGGTTTAAAATTAAAGGTCTATTTAAAAGGGCTGGTTTTTTGGGGCTGGTTATTTAAATTTGGGGTTATTTTAAGGTTGGTCTTTAAAAAGTTGGGGTTATCTTAAGTTTGGGGTTCTATCTTAAGTTTTTGGTGTTCCTAAATCTGTTCTATCTTAATTCTGGTCTATTTAAAAAGGCACTGATCTATTTAAAGGGGTACTGGTCTTAATTACTGGTCTATCTTAAGTACTGGTCTATCTTAAGTACTGGTCATCAAAGTACTTTTTATCTTAAGTACTGGTCTATCTTAAGTACTGGTCTATCTCAAGTACTGGTCTTTTTTAAAGTCTTTATTTAAAAGTACTGATCTATCTTAAGTACTGGCCTATCTTAAGTACTGGTTTATCTTAAGTACTGGTATATCTTAAGTACTGGTCTATTTAAAATTGGTCTATCCAAGCGTTGGTCTATCAAAGAGTTGGTCTATCTTAAATGGAAGTGTTTTTATTCACTTTGGGTTGGTGTTTTAAATTTTTCCGGGTTTTTGTAGAACAATTATCCCCAAATAATTTTTTTGGGGAGCAAAAAAAAAAAGATTTTGGGGGGGTTCCGAAAATTTAATATAGAATACAAAAAAAAAACAAGCAAAAACAAAAAACATAAATATTGAAATTTTATGTTTGGTTTTATTTTAAATTTTTTCCACTTTTTTTAGGGTTCTTAAATACTGTCAACTTTAAACCATTGCCCGAACATTGGTAGGTAGACTCTAATAATAATAATAATAATATCTTTTACTCAAGGGGCATGTACCTGGTTACGGCGTAGCTGACCAGGCCTCACTTTTAGAAAATTTTTTTATGCTGAGCATTTCGGGCAATTAGGTCAGTGTCCCGGATGCGACCCCCAGTCGACTAACACCAGGGTACCCATTTTTTCCATTGGGGGAAATAGACAACAGGGGGAAAGAAACACGCCCAAT
>WNWK01027482.1:0-15000 GCA_009830355.1 Cherax destructor | reverse complement strand
AACAACATGTCCGATGAAAAAGCCTTGATCAAATTAGTCTTTGCCAATGCTTTCAACTCAGTCAGAAGGGATGCTGCTCTCCAAGAAGTTTCTAGACACTTCCCTTCCCTCTATCCCTTCAAAGAAGCGTGTTATAGTGTGGCTTCTAAACTATTGTTTGGAGACCATGAAATTGGTTCTTGGATGATGGTACCCTAGCTGGCACTACAGAATCTCTCCAAGAGGACATAAGAAAAATTAAAGACCTGGGAGAAAGCCTGGATCTATCTTTAAACCCACCAAATGTGAAATACTTTCTACCAATCGGCAGATTCAGAATATTAGTGCTGTTTCACTGGAGCACGAGTCATTGATCTAGCCAACAGCACTCTCCTTGGTGCTCCTCTTGGGTCCAATGCCATCGATCTGATCCTAGCAAAAAAATCTCAGACCTCAGGATGATGGAAGGAGGATGAAAGACATCGTTACACATGATGCCTTCTACCTACTCACCAGGTGCCTGTCAATCCTAAAACTTACCTACTTCTTGAGATGTTCCTCAGCCTTCAGCAGTCTGAAACACAAGGAATATGACTCTCTCCTTAAGGCCATGCTAGAGAGTGTATTGAATCTTTTCCTCGAAGATGGACAGTGGATGCAAGCCTCACTTCCAGTCAGGCTTGTGGGGCTAGGAGTACGCAAATCCTCCCAGATTGCCCTACCAACTTTCTTATCCTCTTCCATAGCATCAAACGAGTTAATAAGATAAATTCTTCCGGACAACCTCAGTGACTCAGCAAGAATATAGGCTAGCTATGCCAGTGTCATCACTGAATGGGAGACTCTTGCTGCTCCAACACCAAAACCTAGTGTAGCACTGGCCTACAAACAGTCGAGCTGGGATGGCCCCATCGCTGAAAAGGTGCTTGCCAACATACTTAGGACTGTAACATCAGATAGGGAGACTGTCCATCTCCAAGCTGTGAGTGCACATCACTCTGGGCACTCCTTCCAAACAGTTCCCATTTCGGCACTGGGAACACGCCTCGACCCAAAGACCCTCTGTATTGCAGTGGCTCTACGCCTTGCTGCCCCAATTCACATGGAATATACTTGTATTTGCGGCAATGCACAAGCCGACCAATATAGTTTACATGGTCTTAACTGTTCCAAAACTAATAGCTGGCATGCAAGATACAATGAAATCAACGACATCATAAAGAACACCCTTGCTACAGCTGGATGCCCAGCCGAGGGAGAGACCCGATCACTAGCAGCCAACAATACCCACAACCCAGCAAACTGCCCCAATGGGATCACCATCTATCCTTGGAAGAATGGCAAGCTCTTAGCATGGGACTATACCTGTGTGTCGACACTGGCTGACACCTACATCCATCACAGTGTCGGGCGACAGGGAGGAGCTGCTGACCACAGGGAGGAGTACAAGATCGGCAAATACAGGGACATAAGCCAACAGTATCAATTTGTCCCAGTGGGATCAGAGACCTTGGAGCGTGGGGAAAAAATGCCACACGTTTCCTTAAAGAACTGGGTCCAGACTCATCGACACCACCAGGGACCTAAGGGCAGCCACTTTCATGTTGCAACGCCTCAGCATGGCTATCCAGAGGGTAAATGTATGTTCCATACTGGACTCGCGTCCGGCTTCGGAGGAGCTTGAGGAGTTTCATAACCTATTGATATATTTTACCAATGTATTCATGTTTGTGTTTTCTGTCAATGTATTCCGTCTATTTATAAAGTAACACGTAATATAAAATATAGGGGTGGTAGAAGAATAAAATATTCACACAGCTCCGGGTGGAAAATTTCCTTTTGAGTTTTTTTTCCTGAAGGTAAATGCATAGCGTTTAAAATTGTCTTTTTTCTGAGAGATAGGGTGTCCAGTTGAAAACTTCCTTATACAAAGGTTATTTACACCTAAATATTTTTTACTTAATTAATTAATAATATATATATATGAAGTATAATTTTGATATATATATATATTTTTTTAAAAATATATATATATATATATATATATATATATATATATATATATATATATATATATATATATATATATATATATATAGTTATTAACACATAGCCGATTCCCACCAAGGCAGGGTGGCCCGACAAAGGAAAACTTTCATCATCATTCACTCCATAACTGTCTTGCCAGAAGCGTGCTTACACTACGGCTACAAAACTGCAACATTATATTAACACCCCTCCTTCAGAGTGCCGGCACTGTACTTCCCATCTCCAGGAATCAATTCCGGCCTGCCTGTTTTCCTGAAACCCTTCATAAATGTTACCTTGCTTACATTCCAACAGCACGTCAAATCCTAAAAAAAATTTGTCTCCATTCGCTCCTATCTAACACGCTCATGCACACTTGCTGGAAGTCCAAGCCCCTCGCACACAAAACCTCCTTTACCCCCTCCCTCCAACCTTTTCTAGGCCGACCCCTACCCCTGTCTTCCCTCCACTACAGATTTATACACTCTCGAAGTCATTCTATTTTGTTCCATCTTCTCTATATGTCCAAACCATCTCAACAACCCCTCCTCAGCTCTCTGGATAATAGTTTTGGTAATCCACGCCTCCTCCTAATCTCCAAACTACGGATTCTCTGCATTATATTCACATGACACATTGCCCTCAGACGTGACATCTCCACTGCCTCCAGCCTTCTCCTCGTTGCAACATTCACAACCCATGCTTCACACTCATACAAGAGTATTGGTATAACTATACTCTCATACATTCCCTTCCTTACTTTCATTGATAAAATTCTCTGTCTCCACAAGCTAATCACTGCACCACTCACCATTTTCCCCTCGTTAATTCTATGATTCACCTCATCTTTCATAGACCCATCTGCTGACACATCCACTCCCAAATATCTTAAAATATTCACCTCCTCCATACTCTCTCCCTCCAATCTGATATCCAATCTTCCGTGATCTATTTTTTTGTTATCCTCATCACCTTACTCTTTCCAATATTCACTTTTAATTTCTTTCTTTAACATACCCTACCAAACTCATCCACCAACCTCTGCAACTTCTCTTCAGAATCCCCCAAAAGCACAGTGTCATCAGCAAAGAGCAACTGTGACAACTCCCACTTTGTGTTAGATTCTTTATCTTTTAACCCCACACCTCTTGCCAACACCCGAGCATTCACTTCTCTTACAACCCCATCTATAAATATATTGAACAACCATGGTGACATTACACATCCCTGTCTAAGACCTACTTTTACCGAGAAGTAATCTCCCTCTCTCTCTCCTACATACCCTAACCTGAGCCTCACTGTCCTCATAAAAACTCTTTACAACATTCAGTACCTTACTAACTATTCCATACACTTGCAATGTTTGCCACATTGCTTCCCTAAATCCATAAATGCAATGAAAACTTCCCTATCTTTATCTAAATACTGTTCACATATATGCTTCAATGTAAACACTTGATCTACACATCCCCTACCCACTCTAAAGCTCCTTGCTCATCTGCAATCCTACTCTCTGTCTTACCTCTAATTCTTTCAATAATAACCCTACCATACACTTTACCTGGTATTCTCAGTAAACTTATTCCCCTATAATTCTTACAATCTCTTTTATCCCCATTCCCTTTATATAAAGGTACTATTCATGTTCTCTGCCAATCCTCAGGTACCTTCCCCTCTGAAATACATTTATTAAACAAAAATACCAACCACTCCAACACTATATCCTCCCCTGCTTTTAACATTTCTGTCACGATCCCGTCAGTTCCAGCTGCTTTACCCCCTTTCATTCTACATAATGACTCACGCACCTAACCCACACTCACATCCTGCTCTTCTTCACTCCTAAACGATGTTATACCTCCCTGACCAGTGCATGAAATTACCGCCTCCCTTTTATCATTGACATATAAAAGTTCCTCAAAATATTCCCGCCATCTACCCAATACCTCCAGCTCCCAATCTACTAACTCCCCTACTCTGTTTTTAACTGACAAACCCATTTGTTCCCTAGGCTTAACTTGTTTATCTCACTCCAAAAAAAATTCTTGTTTTCAGTAAAATTTCTTGACAGAGCCTCTCCTACTCTTTCATCTGCTCTCCTTTTGCACTCTCTCACCACTCTCTTCACCTTTCTTTTACTCTCCATATACTCTGCTCTTCTATTAACACTTTTGTTTTGTAAAAATCTCTCATAAGTTACCTTTTTCTCTTTTATCACACCCTTTACTTCATCATTCCATCAATCACTCCTCTTTCCTCATGCACCCACCCTCCTATAGCCACACATTCTAATACTGCATTTTTAAAACTATCCCAACTCTCTTCAACCCTCCCCATCCACTACTCATATTTCCACTAGCCAACCTTTCTGCCAATAGTTGCTTATATCTCACCCTAACTTCCTCCTCCCTTAGTTTATACACTTTTACCTCTCTCTTACTTGTTGTTGCCATTTTCTTTTTGTCCCATCTACCTTTTACTCTAACTGTAGCTATAACTAAATAATGATCCGATATATCCATGGCCCCTCTATAAACATATACATTCTGAAGCCTACCAATCAACCTTTTATCCACCAATACATAATCTAACAAACTATCATTACGTGCTATATCATACCTTGTATACTTATTTATCCTGTTTTTCATAAAATATGTATTAATTATTACCAAACCTCTTTCTACACATAGCTCAATTAACAGTTCCCCATTAACGTTTACCCCTGGCATCCCAAATTTACCTACTACTCCCTCCACAACATTTTTACCCACTTTAGCATTGAGATCCCCAACCACAATTACTCTCTCACTTGGTTCAAAACTCCCCACACACTCACTCAACATTGCCCAAAATCTCTCCTCTACACTTCTCTCTTGTCCAGGTGCATAAACACTTACTATAACCCACTTTTCACATCCAACCTCTATTTTACTCCACATAATCCTTGAATTTATACATTTATATTCCTTCTTTACTTGCCATAACTGATTATTCAACATTATTGCCACTCCTTCTTTAGCTCTAACTCTATTTGAAACCCCTGACCTAATCCCATTTATTTCTCCCCACTGAAACTCTCCTACCCCATTCATCCTATATATATATATATATATATATATATATATATATATATATATATATATATATATATATATATATATATATATATATATATATATATATATATATATATATATATATATATATATATATATATATATATATATATATAGGTTGGTAGACAGCAACCACCCAGGGAGGTACTACCGTCCTGCCAGGTGACTGTGAAACAGAAACTTGAAACTGTTTTACATGATGGTAGGATTGCTGGTGTCTTTTTTCTGTCTCATAAACACGCTGGATAACAGGTATATCTAGCTACTTCTACTTACACTTTAGGTCACACTACACTGGCATACACATGCATATATATACATACACACATCTAGGTTTTTCTTCTTTTTCTTAATAGCTCATGTTCTTTTTATTTTCTCTATTGTCCATGGGGAAGTGGAAAAGAATCTTTCCTCCGTAAGCCATGCGTGTCGTATGAGTCGACTAAGATGCCGGGAGCAATGGGCTAGTAACCCCTTCTCCTGTACAAATTTACTAAAAACGAGAAGAAGAAAAACTTTATAAAATTGGGTTGTCTGAATGTGCGTGGATGTAGTGCGGATGATAAGAAAGAGATGATTGCCGATGTTATGAATGAAAAGAAGTTGGATGTCCTGGCCCCAAGCGAAACAAAGCTGAAGGGGTAGGCGAGTTTCAGTGGGGAGAAATAAATGGGATTAAGTCAGGAGTATCTGAGAGAGTTAGAGCTAAGGAAGGGGTAGCAATAATGTTGAAGGATCAGTTATGGAAGGAAAAGAGGGAATATAAATGTGTAAATTCAAGGATTATGTGGATTAAAATAAGGGTCGGATGCGAAAAGTGGGTCATAATAAGCGTGTATGCACCTGGAGAAGAGAGAGTGTAGAGGAGAGAAGAGATTTTGGGAGATGTTAAGCGAATGTATAGGAACTTTTGAACCAAATGAGAGAGTAATTGTGGTAGGGGACCTAAATGCTAAAGTGGGAGAAACATGCAGAGAGGGTGTAGTAGGTAAGTTTGGGGTGCCAGGTGTAAATGATAATGGGAGCCCTTTGATTGAACTTTGTATAGAAAGGGGTTTAGTTATAGGTAATACATATTTTAAGAAAAGAGGATAAATAAGTATACAAGATATGATGTAGGGCGTAATGACAGTAGTTTGTTGGACTATGTATTGGTAGATAAAAGACTGTTGAGTAGACGTCAGGATGTACATGTTTATAGAGGGGCTACAGATATATCAGATCACTTTTTAGTTATAGCTACAGTGGGAGTAAAAGGTAGATGGGATACAAGGAAAATAGAATCAGTAAGTAAAGAGAGGTGAAGGTTTATAAACTAAAAGAGGAGGCAGTTAGGGTAAGATATAAACAACTATTGGAGGATAGATGGGCTAGTGAGTGTAGGCAATGGGGTCGAAAATGTATGGGGTAGATTTAAAAATGTAGTGTTAGAGTGTTCAGCAGAAGTTTGTGGTTACAGGCGAGTGGGTGCGGAGGGAAGAGGAGCGATTGGTGGAATGATGATGTAAAGAGAGTAGTAAGGGAGAAAAGTTAGCATATGAGAGGTTTTTACAAAGTAGAAGTGATGCAAGGAGGAAGAGTATATGGAGAGAAAAAGAGAGGTTAAAGAGTGGTGAAGCAATGTAAAAGAGAGCAGATGAGAGAGTGGGTGAGATGTTATCAGCAAATTTTGTTGAAAATAAGAAAAAGTTTTGGAATGAGATTAATAAGTTGAGGAAGCCTAGAGAACAAATGGATTTGACAGTTAAAAATAGGAGAGGAGAGTTATTAAATGGAGAGTTAGAGGTATCGGGAAGATGGAGAGAATATTTTGAGGATTTGTTAAATGTTGATGAAGACAGGGAAGCTGTGATTTCGTGTGTAGGGCAAGGAGGAATAACATCTTGTAGGAGTGTGGAAGAGCCAGTTGTGGGTGTAGGGGAAGTTCGTGAGGCAGTGGGTAGAATGAAAGGGGTAAGGCAGCTGGGATTGATGGGATAAAGATAGAAATGTTAAAAGCAGGTGGGGATATAATTTTGGAGTGGTTGGTGCTATTATTTAATAAATGTATGGAAGAGGGTAAGGAACCTAGGGATTGGCAGAAGCGTGTATTGTTCCTTTGTATAAAGGCAAAGGGACAAAAGAGAGTGCAAAATTATAGGGGAATAAGTCTGTTGAGTGTACCTGGTAAAGTGTATGGTAGAGTTATTATTGAAAGAATTAAGAGTAAAACAGAAAGCAGGATAGCAGATGAACAAGGGGCTTTAGGAAAGGTAGGGGTGTGTAGACCAAGTGTTTACAGTGAAACATATAGGTGAACAGTATTTGGATAAGGGTAAAGATGTTTTGTGGCATTTATGGATTTGAAAAGGCGTATGATAGGGTAGATAGGGGGCAATGTGGCAGATGTTGCAGGTGTATGGAATAGGAGGAAGGTTACTGAAAGCAGTGAAGAGTTTTTATGAGGATAGTGAGGCTCAGGTTAGAGTGTGTAGGAGGAAGGGGACTATTTCCCAGTAAAAGTGGGCCTTAGACAAGGATGTGTGATGTCACCGTGGTTGTTCAATATATTTATAGATGGGGTTGTAAGAGAAGTGAATGCGAGGGTCTTGGCAAGAGGTGTTGGGCTAAAAGATAAAGAAGCAAATACAAAGTGGGAGTTGTCACAGTTGCTTTTGCTGATGACACTGTGCTTTTGGGAGATTCTGAAGAGAAGCTGCAGAGGTTGGTGGATGAATTTGATAGGGTGTGTAAAAGAAGAAAATTGAAAGTGAATATAGGAAAGAGTAAGGTGATGAGGATAACAAAAAGAATAGGTGACGAAAGATTGGATATCAGATTGGAGGGAGAGAGTATGGAGGAGGTGAATGTATTCAGATATTTGGGAGTGGACATGTCGGCGGATGGGTCTATGAAGGATGAGGTGAATCATAGAATTGATGAGGGAAAAGGGTGAGTGGAGCACTTCGGAGTCTGTGGAGACAAAGAACCTTGTCCATGGAAGTAAAGAGGGAATGTATGAGGTATAGTTATACCAACGCTCTTATATGGGTGTGAAGCATGGGTGATGAATGTTGCAACGAGGAGAAGGCTGGAGGCAGTGGAGATGTCATGTCTGAGGTCAATGTGTGGTGTGAATATAATGCAGAGAATTCGGAGTTTGGAAATTAGGAGGAGGTGCGGGATTACCAAAACGATTGTCCAGAGAGCTGAGGAGGGTTGTTGAGGTGGTTTGGACATGTAGAGAGAATGGAACGAGACAGAGTGACTTCGAGTGTATAATACTGTAGTGGAGGGAAGGCGGGGTAGGGTCGGCCTAGGAAAGGTTGAAGGGAGGGGTAAAGGAAGTTTTGTGTGCGAGGGCTTGGACTTCCAGCAAGCATGTGTGAGCGTATTTGATAGGAGTGAATGGAGGCATATGGTTTTAATACTTGACGTGCTGTTGGAGTGTGAGCAAAGTAACATTTATGAAGGGATTCAGGGAAACCGGCAGGCCGGACTTGAGTTCTGGAGATGGGAAGTACAGTGTCTGCACTCTGAAGGAGGGGTGTTAATGTTGCAGTTTTATAACTGTAGTGTTAAGTACCCTTCTGGCAAGACAGTGATGGAGTGAATGATGATGAAAGTTTTTCTTTTCGGGCCACCCTGCCTTGGTGGGAATCGGCCGATGTGTTAATAATAAAAAAAAAAAAAAAAAAATATATATATATATATATATATTAATGAAAGTCAAGACTTAAGAAACTTGTTAAACTTGAGGATTGAAATACGTCCATGGAGTTGGCAACATTGGATTTACAGAATCATCTTTTATCTTCATGTTTGGTAAAAATGGTAAACCAATACCAGATGTATGATTAATTCCATTAATTTACATTTCATTAGCTAATATTTTCTTAAATTCGAGGTATATATTTCAGGTATATATTTCACGTATAAAAATATGCTGTGGACAGCATTCTGATGCCTGAATATCATTACAAATATATTTGTTGACATATTTGGAATTGATTATTTCGATAGATATTTTATCAGCTACAAGTGAACTTCGACGTCCCTATTCTTCTTCACATTATTCTTTACATTATTCTTCACATTCTTTTTCACATTATTCTTCACATTATTGCTGCTTAGGAAAACTATCCAATATTTCCTCTCTCCTACTACCACAATCTTTTATTACCCTGTTAATATCCCAATAATTACCTCTACTACACTTCCTCTTACCCTCTACTACACTTACTCTTACCCTCTACTACACTTACTCTTACCCTCTACTACACTTCCTCTTACCATCTACTACACTTACTATTACCTCTACTACACTTACTATTACCCTCTATTACACTTACTCCTACCCTCTACTAAACTTACTCCTACCCTCTACTACGCTTCCTCTTACCATCTACTACACTTACTATTGTCCTCTACTACACTTACTCCTACCTCTACTACACTTACTTCTACCCTCTACTACACTTACACTTAACCTCTACTACAGTTACTTCTACCCTCTACTACACTTACTCTTTGTTACAAAATGACACGATATCTATTAGTAATAGACATCTCCAGCGAACACAGTTAGCAAACTACCGTTTATGAGAGACTACGCTTGTGATACTGCCGGTGTCTAGTTGCTGGGAGGAGTCAGTCGCTGACCACACCTGAGCTGGGTGGTTGCTTCTCCTCCCTCTCTCTCTCTCTCTGGCCTGCTGACCATCGTCGAGTCAACACCTTGCTCCTATTTCTACAAGGATGGTTGTTGTTGTATCTTTGACATAGCACGAGTTATTGCACTGAGAGGGAATAATATAGGCTTCTCTCTACAAGCTTCAATGGCATAATTATCCTCAGTGGTATTATCAAACACAAGTGGTTCCTTACAAATACCAGCTTGAAGGATATCATTCCCTATCAACAAGTCCACTGACCTGATAGGAAATGAACCACTGGAAATACCAACTGACATATAACCAGTATAATAGCTTGTTTCAAGGTACACTTTGTGAAGAGGAACTTTAGTAACAGCACCTCCATAGGCTTCTAACAATACATCTATCTGGGTATAGGTATCATTAGTTAAAGGCAATACATCTTCTCTTAACAAAGTGAGATAACTACCAGTGTCTCGGAAAGTAATTATCTCAGTGAGCTTAGATTCGTCAAGTCCTACTTTGCCTCTCAACAAGTACGGACTCATGACCGAATCTTCTCATCAGATACTCGGTCTGATGCTAGTCATCTATTCTGAGAAACATTTTTCAAAACAGCAGGATCAGAATTACTAGGTTGTAGGTGCCCTTGTTGCACCGAAGAAGATACGACTTGAGTGGGGGCGCCAGCCGCACGATCTTGTCTCATATATCTTTCTAACTTGAAGCAATATTCTCGAGTATGACCTTTCCTAAGACAGTAGGTACATTTGACATTCTTCTTCTCAGTATTAGACTTCTAACTACAGAGACAGATTCAGGAATGTCAGGTTTCCTGGTGAAGGTACGAGAAGTACCAGTAGCAGCTTTAGGCCGGCACTGATCAGCTGATTGGGTTTGCCAATTCCTAGGACACTTTTTAGTTACCTTTATTCTTTCAGTTTTGGTACGTACAATTGTGTGAGAAATTTCATAGTTGCCAGCTAATGCTGCAGTCTCTAGAATATCTGAGGCAGTGTGGTCGATCAGATATTCCTGTACATCAGCAGACATACAGTTGTTGAACTCCTCGTGAAGTATCAGCTGAACGAGAGTGTCATAAGAATTACACTGGGAGGCTCTACACCACCTCTCAACTGCAAGCTTTTTCTCACGGGCAAACTCCACACAAGTTTGACCTTGTCATCGTTGTAACGTACGAAATGCACGTTGGTAACTTACAGGTAACAAATTATATGTCTCAAGAATGGTTTCTTTGACTGTGTCGTAGTCAATGTATTTGGCAAATGGCAAAGCAGCAGTACACGTTTGAGCTCTGCCAGTCAAAGCTGTATGCAACAAAGTAGCCCAATGCTTACGTGGCTAATTCATGGCACGTGCTTGATTTTCGAATACATCAAAATACGTGTCCAGGTCTGTCTCCAGAAACTTAGGGACCATTGATGCAGCTTTCTGCATGTTAAATGTATCCTCTGTAGTACTACTAGGCTGATCAGATCTAATAATCTGTTGTCTCTGGAAACGAATAGTTTCTCTATGGAACTCTTCCTCGTTCAATTTCCTCTGAGCCTCAATTTGTGCAGTCTGCAACAATATTAGGCGTTCCATCCTGTTGAATTGGTCCTGAGAGATAGGATCAAAGGACAAGGGGAAAGTAGGTAAATGAACAGGTTTATCTGGATGGACCCTAGGTCGGGCACCTACTCCAGCCATGCCAATAGAGCCTAGATCTGGTCTAGTATATGTAAAGACAGGTGTAGCATCAACATTACTTTTATGAGGCTGCGTCATACTTCTTGCTACATTGTGTGCTAAAGAGTTAGTCAGGTTGGAGGGAGTGAGAGACAATGGCATAGTAATACTAGGCTCAGAAACTTCTGCCTGAGTTGCTCTCTTTTCTACGTCATGCCTTAGCGACACATTTCCTAGTTGTGACTCCATGCTATCTGAATCTGATTTTGAATCTCTAATTAATGCTCTGACTGTTACTGCGGTGTAACTACGGTTGTACGTCACACCCAGATACTTGGCTACCTGCCAACAAGTCTGAAGCTTTAAAGTACGTAACTTAGACAAAGTCAGAGTATCAATTAACTTTTTCACCTTATCATACATCACAAAAATAAGTACAATATGAGAGAGTGATTATGGGAAGCTAGAATCCTAATGTAAGAATTTACTCTACAAGTAATCCCAGTGTTGGTTGTCTTAGAGCCAGAGCTCATTAACAGTATTTCCATCTCCTTGGATCAAGAAACTCGGGCAGGTACATACATCCCCTATGATGTTGTACAAGACCAAACTCCTAGTCTTCAAATAAGGAAATTACTCAAAGTGTTTGACCATAGTTACTAGTATGGCAAACTGGACAATTCCTCCAACACCTTGGATCAAGAACATCCCGGACAGGCCCCCATTTGTTACAAAATGACACGATATCTATTAGTAATAGACATCTCCAGCGAACACTAGAAAGGATAGCCCTTCTAGCATCCAGCCTGTTACTGGGCTTTTGCAACAAAGTCAGTATCCTGGTCCAGTTATCCAACATATTCAATAAGCTTCAAGAGGATTACAACTAGTAGGGTACTAACCAAAGTATAAAATTTAATATGTTTATTAACCAAGTTAGTATCTAGGGTTTCAAAGTAAATAAATGTACATATCATAAGGATGTTCATTAAGTTATGCATTAGGAGGTTAATTAGAAGGGTAGCTCCTACACTGCTCTCATATACAATAAGACTGTGCTGAGGGCACATATATATAAATGACTCAGAAGTACCATCAGGTACAAAGTCAGTAATTACAATAATATATACAAATAAGAATAAATGTTTGTATGAGTGTGCTCCCGGTAACTCTAAGACTCGACTCAACCAGTGTACGACTGAACAACTTCTCATAAGCTAGCTGCACTAACAAACTGACAATCAGAACAGCTTGATTGACCAGTAAAATGACCCATTCGCAGAACAGCAATATAACAAGCAACAGGAACACAGCGTGAGGAACCAGGAGATAGAAAATCGACCCTAACTGGGGACCATCAGTAGATCCTCCAAAACAGTCACAAAAGTCATTTACTACTGAAGCTAGGTTAAGCCTTATCGAAGTAGGTCCAGAGCTATAGCTAGAGACCTGAGTTGTATCAGAGTGTCAGTGTGACACACAACCCAGAAAAACGTCGAAAATCACTGTCTAGTCTATCCTCTGTGAACATAGTTACACAGAGTCCGGAGAAGTATGTTTCGTCTCACCACCGAATACATACTCTACCCAAACAGAGTCTAAATGGCGAGAAAACAAGTAGAAATAGGAGCAAGGTGTTGACTCGACGATGGTCAGCAGGCCAGAGAGAGAGGGAGGAGAAGCAACCTCCCAGCTCAGGTGTGGTCAGCGACTGACTCCTCCCAGCAACTAGACACCGGCAGTATAACAAGCGTAGTCTCTCATAAACGGTAGTTTGCTAACTCCAAGGCAGCTACGACATATTCGAGCACAATATAATATGTTACATCCTACCTAATAAATATAGCTAAGTCAAATAATGTCAAATAAAAGTCCAATAATAATATAAAGCAAGATATTAACGATTTAGCTATTATCGAGAATATCAGCAATATAAAATTATAAGAAAATGGAAAATATACATCAATCACATATAAACGGATATATGCATTGAGGCCCAATCTCGGGGTCGCATACTCTTACCCTCTACTACACTCACTCCTACCCTCTACTACACTTCGTCTTACCCTCTGCTACACTTACTCCTACCCTCTACTACACTTACTCCTACCCTCTACTACACTTACTCCTACCCTCTACTAAACTTACTCCTACCCTCTACTACACTTACTCCTACCCTCTACTAAACTTACTCTACCCTCTACTACACTTACTCTTACCCTCTACTACACTTACTTTCTACCCTACTACACTTACTCTTACCCTCTACTTCACTTACTCTTACCCTCTACTACACTTACTCCTACCCTCTACTACACTTCGTCTTACCCTCTACTACACTTACTCCTACCTCTACTACACTTACTCCTACCCTCTACTACACTTCCTCCTCCCCTCTACTACACTTACTCTTACCCTCTACTAACTTACTCCTACCCTCTACTACACTTACTCTACCCTCTACTACACTTCCTCTTACTGTCTACTACACTTACTACTACCCTCTACTGCACTTACTCCTACCCTCTACTACACTTCCTCGTCCCCTCTCTACACTTACTACCTTACTCTTCTATCTCACTACACTCCTACCCTCACTACATCTACCCTCTACTACACTCTCCTACCCTCTACAACTTCTTTACCTCTGCTACACTTATTCCTACCCTAAACTACACTTACTCCTACCCTCTACTACACTTACTCCTATCCTCCACTAAACTTACTCCTACCCTCTACTAAACTTACTCCTACCCTCTACTAAATTTACTCCTACCATCTACTACACTTACTCCTATCCTCCACTAAACGTACTCCTACCCACTACTACAATTACTCCTACCCTCTACTACACTTTCTCCGCCCCTCTACTAAGCTTACTCTTACACTCTACTACACTTCCTCTTACCGTCTAATACACTTTCTACTACGCTCTACTACAGTTACTTCTACCCTCTACTACACTTACTCCTACCCTCTACTACACTTACTCTTACCCTCTACTAAATTTACTCCTACCCTCTACTACACTTCGTCTTACCCTCTACTACACTTACTCCTACCATCTACTACACTTACTCCTACCCTCTACTACACTTACTCCTACCCTCTACTACACTTACTCCTACCTCTTCTACACTTACTCCTACCCTTACTACACTTACTTTTACCATCTACTAAACTTACTTCTACCCTCTACTACACTTCTCCTACACTCTACTACACTTACTTCTACCCTCTTCTACATTTCCTCTTACCGTCTACTACACTTACTACTACGCTTTACTACAGTTACTTCTACCCTCTACTACATTTACTCCTACCCTCTACTACACTTACTCCTACCCTCTACTACCTCTACCCTCTACTAAACTTTCTCCTACCCTCTAATACACTTACTCCTGTGGAGGATGGGTTCCTACGATAACGTGGACTGTATGTTACTTATCTTCTTGATGAATCCAAGAAGTCGCAGCCATCCCCGACTCCTACACAAGGGAAACATCTATGGCCTCACTCTCCACAGGGCTGTAAGATAAACATCAAGGGAT
>WNWK01027481.1:0-26256 GCA_009830355.1 Cherax destructor | reverse complement strand
GTAGATGGAGACCACCTGAGAGGACTGGCCCACGTAGACATCAAAATGCTCTAATGCCAGAAGTAGAGCCAGGCCTCCTTCTCTATAGTAGAGTAGGCCCTGGTGTGGTTGGTATTTGGCGAGAAGTACGCCACAGGCTGCAACCCATCATCCCCAGATTGCAAAAGCACTGCCCCTACCCCAGACTCACAAGCGTCAATCTGCAAGGAAAATGGTTTTGAAAAGTCTGGAGACAACAAAATGGGTGCAGTACAAAGTAATCTCTTTGCTTTCGTAAAGGCATCTTGACATTCTGGGGTCCAAATAAAGGGAACTTTGTGACTGGTAAGTGAGGTTAGAGGTGCAACAATATCTGCAAATTTTTACAGAATCTTCTATAAAACCCTACCATCCCTAGAAAACGTTGAAGGGATTTCCTGTCAGGGAACTGGATAATTTTTAATGGCCAGAATTTTTGCAAATTTAGGGCCACTTTGCCACTACCTACTGCATGGCCCAGAAAATTAATAGTAGATTGGCCAAAGGATGATTTTGATAAATTAACAGTTAAATGAAAACTCTGGAAGGTCTCAAAGAGAGCCTTAAGCCTAAACACATGTTGGTCCCAAGTGTCCGACACAACAACTATGTCATCTAGGTAAGCTGCCGTGCCTTCAAGTCCTTTAATAGCCTGATGGATAAGTCTCTGGAATGATGCAGGAGAGTTTTTCATTCCGAAGGGGGTCACTGTATACTGATAATGACCTCCTGGAATTACGAAGGCAGAGATTTCCTTCGCCTTATCTGTTAAAGGTACTTGATAGTAAGCTTTAAGGAGGTCCAATTTGGATACAAAGTAGCCTTACCCACAAAGTCGATTACATCTTCCAGACGTGGCAGAGGATAGGCATCTGCAATTGTGACCTCATTCACCTTACGGTAATCTGTGCACATTCGGAACCCTCCATCAGCTTTGTTAACAAGGATGCACGGTGAAGCCACGGACTAGATGACTCCTCCACTAACCCATGCTCTAACAGAAATTCTACCTCCTGTTGAAGTAGCTTCTGTTTTTCAGGATTAGCTCTGTAAGGGGAGAGTTTAATAGGTTTAGAGTTTCCAACATCTACATCATGATATCCTATGTACATTTTTCGGCACATCCGAAAAATATCAGGATAAGACTGTAGGAGCGCAGTTAAACTAGTTACTTGAGACTTGGTCAAACCCAACATTAAAGGTTTAGGGTCCTTAGGGGGACCGAATTTGGAAGCTTTACATTAATCTCAGAGTGCAAAGAGTCAGGGTCATCAAAGGCAGAGGACAGAGTCATTACCGGAACTTTATCTGGTGTATTAAAAGCTTTAATTTGATTAATGTGGTAAGTTTTACTTTTTGAGGTCTTGTCAAGGGGAGATACCACATAATTTACATCAGATAATTTACTTACGATTTGCATTGGTCCCGTAAATCTAGCTTTCAAGGTGTGGCCAGGTATAGGCTCCTGTACCAACACCTTATCTCCTGGATGGAAGGAGCGAAATTTTGAGTTTCTGTCATACCTCTGTTTCATCGTATTTTGAGCTGCCTTCAAGTTAGCCTTAGCCAACTGACGTGCTACCTGCAACCTTGAAGAAGGGTTGTAGCTGGTTGTGGAGGCGTCTTCTCCCATCCATCCTTCTTTGAGCACACGTAGAGGACCTCGTACATTGTGCCCAAATATCAGCTCAAAAGGACTGTACCCTGTAGACTCTTGCACAGTTTCTCTCATTGCGAATAGCAACAGAGGAAGTGATTCATCCCAGTCTGTAGGAAAATGCAAGCAGAATGTTCTCATCATTGTTTTTAACGTCTGATGGAATCTTTCCAAGGCGCCTTGGGACTGAGGATGATAGGCAGTGGATAGGTTATGAACTATTCCTAGCCTAGTTAATGCTTCCCTAAATGCTTTGGCAGTGAAGTTAGTACCTTGATCACTTTGAATAGTTTTAGGAATTCCAAAGCAAGAGATAAACTTAGTTAAAGCTTTAAGGATTGCTTTAGTGTTAATACTCGCATGGGAACTGCCTCTGGATATCTAGTTACTCTATCCATGATTGTGAATAAGTACTGATTTCCAGACTTAGCTTTAGGTAGTGGACCTACACAATCTATTATCAATTCTGAAAAGGGTCTCCATTAACAGGAATGGGATGGAGAGGTGCAGGTTTAATGGGGTGTCCAGGTTTCCCTACCTGCTGACATTCTGGACAACAGCGAATATGATTCTTTACATCTTGCCTTAACTTTGGCCAAAAGAATTCTTTTGTTATTCGTTATTGAGTTTTGGTAATTCCCAAATGGCCTCCTAAAGAAGAATTATGGGCATATTTAGTATCTGAGACCTAAACTTTCTGGGAACCACTAACTTATCTGTTTGTTGTTTTCCCTCCACCTCCTTACCAGTTTCAGTGCAGACTAAGTAATTATTTTTTAAGAGATATTTGACCGGGTGACCGGAAGTGGATTTACCCATAGCTGCCTCAAAAACAGAGTTTAGTGAGGAGTCTTTCCGTTGTTCCTCCCGAAAGGACAGTCCCTCAGGCATGGAAACAGACATCTGGCAATCCTGCAACCCTGGAATAGGAAGGCTTGATCTGGGGCTGTTCACTAAATTTACGAGGCTCTGGCCAGTTTTCCTCGCAAAACAAATTGGTTAGTCCGAGATCAGAGTCGTCCAAGGACGAGTTAACATTCTTATCAGACATCACTTTGGATTGTGCCCGAGTTATGGCCAACATCGGGGAAGAATTAACCATTATGGGTTCTATACATTTAGTAGACTCAATGTTATTACCCAGTAATAGCATTGCATCCTTCATAGGAAATCCCTCCGAGACACCAACAGTCAAATACCCAGTGTAGTATTTACTCTGCACATAGATTTGATGTAAAGGGACAGAAAATACTGCTCCTCCAAAAGCTTCTAACAGAACTGAGGATTGCAAAGTGGTTTGATCAGAAAGGGGTAGTACTCCCTCTTATAAGTGAGCAATATGCTCCAGTATCCCTAAAGGTTCTAACTTTCTTTTTCTCTGAATGTTCCTGAAGGGATATTTTACACATACTATAATAGGGGGCCATCCCCTTCTCTACTTCTTCCTGGGACATATTATTTGGGATATTAGCAATTTTCCCAAATGGTTGGGGTTTACTTGGACAATTGGGTCTGATGTGGCCAGGCTTGCCACAGTTATAACATACCATCTCAGCTTTAACTTTGGCACCTCGTTGATTTTGTGGCTTACGCCACTCTGGATACTGCCGCTTCGAATCACGTTGAGTAGTTTGATGTTGCTCACCGGGTTGACCAGGAGTGAAGTAACGCTGCTCACCAGGTGTTTTAGTTGACTGCTGACGAGATTCACCTTCATCTTGACCTTTATTTCTCCACTCAGGAACTTTTCTTTGACGATCTCTGCTCATACCAGGCTGTTGAGGAAAGAGATAAGACCGCTCGGACAAGGAGCGGTTAGTTTCAAAAGTATCAGCCAACCTGGCTGCTTCCAATGCCGTAGGCAAGGAATGATCTTGTAGAAACACTCGAACCTCTGGACTAACAGACTCCAACAGGTTGTCCACCAAGATGAGCTGCTTCAAATTTTCAAAATCAGCGACACCACTTGCCTTGTACCACTTTGTAAAAGCCCTGGTCTGCTGTCTGACAAAGTCAACAGCAGACTGACCCAACTGCCTTCTGCCGAGTTTGAATTCTTTCCTATACTTGGCAGGAATACATTGATAAGCCCCAAGAACAGTGGTTTTCACAATGCGATAGTTTCCAAAATCAGCATTTCCCAGGCTAGAAGTAAATTCTGTGCCTTACCAAACAACGCAGTATGCACCAGTGACGCCCAATGAACCTCAGGCCACCCTAAAGCTCGAGCCTGGTTTTCAAATGCTTCGAAAAACTGTTCAGGCTCTGCTTCAACAAAACGAGGAACAAACTGTACTGCCCTTTGTAAATTGAAGTCATTTACAGTCTGATGGAATTGTCTCCTCTCCTTCTCTCTATCAAACTCCTCCTTAGCAAATGCACGCTGTTCTTTAGTTTGTTCAAGAGTGAGTCTGGCTAGTTCAAGCGCCAGTGAACCAGACTCCCTGTCGATAACCCCACACCTGTGACTTGCTGGTTTTGCTCAGAGTTCTGTCTCCCATTTTGTAGAAACCTCAATGGTGACCTACGATTAACAGCTCCTGTAGAGGGAGAAACACTAGACTGATATGCCATAGTTTCAGTTTGTATTTTACTCCTTATAATATCACGCAGCTGAGCAGCAGTAAGGGTACGCTGGTATTCAACACCAATAGAACGAGCGATACGCCAACAACGCTGTAGAGAGAGTTTGGGCAACTTTAGCAGAGTTAACTCAGACACTAACCGTCTGACTCGAATAGGTGGCATTAACCCCCAACTTTAACACGCTATGCACGGTACGAATTGCAGTATACTCATACGATAGCAGAGCTGACACGCAATAGCAAAGCCAATATGCACACACACAATAACAAACCAAATTGCAGAATACTCACAATAGCAGGCTGACCATAGCGAAGCGAATGCAAAAATGAGACACAAAGATTCGTGAAGCGTTGGCAAAGCGTAAGAAATGCCAGATAGCAAGCTATCTAGATACAAGACTAGCTCCTGCGCGAACTTCAACTCTAGGCTCAACTCCTGCTCTAAGTCTCCAAATTCAGCTCCGGGACAGGCTACCCATATTACAACCTCAGGTTCAATGGCCTGTTAACCTGAGTGTAAAGGGAGCTTGGAGCAAAGAAACACAGTAGAAGATGTATTGAAATTGTATTTCCTTCAAAAATTAGTTAGATTAATTCCAAACTTTTGTCTTTTCCTTCAAGTAATTGTGATTATATAAGACTTTTGTCTTTTCCTTCACCAAGTATAACAAAGTGCTATTTATACATATGTACACTATATACAAAGGAGTAGTGTTTAGTGCACGCCACAGTTGTCTAGGCTAAGCAGCAGCCAAAAGACAGACAACTTTCCACAACCAGCTCTATGCAGGAATTTCAATGACAAACCGCGAGTGGTAACCACGTCACCTTTGTCATTGTTAAACTCGCATTTTAATTGGCTGAACCGAGTCGTTGATTTGATGATGGGGCCCCATCACCAAACCCATAACGATGGTTCGCTGGTTGGAGGGGAGCCTATGTGGGTGTGTTTAACATGCTCCGAATAAAGGTTACATACTCTTTGCATGCAACACTCATTCCTCAGGACAGTGACAGTACCTCATATCTCAGGACAGTGACAGTACCTCATACCTCAGGTGTTTAAGGTCAGTGGCAGGACCTCTGGATACCTCAGGTGTTTAAGATCAGTGGCAGGACCTCTGGATACCTCAGGTGTTTAAGATCAGTGGCAGGACCTCTGGATACCTCAGGTGTTTAAGGTCAGTTCCAGGACCTCTGGATACCTCAGGTGTTTAAGATCAGTGGCTGGACCTCTGGATACCTCAGATGTTTAAGATCAGTGGCAGGACCTCTGGATACCTCAGGTGTTTAAGATCAGTGGCAGGACCTCTGGATACCTCAGGTGTTTAAGATCAGTGGCAGGACCTCTGGATACCTCAGGTGTTTAAGATCAGTGGCAGGACCTCTGGATACCTCAGGTGTTTAAGATCAGTGGCAGGACCTCTGGATATCAGAGCTTTCAAAGTAACATTGACAATGTATCCTGTATGCTAACAACATCTGTATTTCTACAGGTACATGTACAAGGTATACAGGTCAACGTGTATGACATACATACTACAATCATACAACGCATTTTGACGTTATAAAGTAATTTAGAAGGGAAGCGACGTCAGATCCTGCAAGCTGTGTTCATGTTATCCACAGGTGTTCTTGTTATCAACGGGTGTTCTTGTTATCCACGGGGGTTCTTGATATCCACGGGGGTTCTTGTTATCAACGGGTGTTCTTGTTATCCACAGGGGTTCTTTTATCCATGGGGTTCTTGTTATCAACGGGTGTTCTTGTTATCCACGGGTGTTCTTCTTATCCATGGGGGTTCTTGTTATCAATGGGTGTTCTTGTTATCCACGGGGGTTCTTGTTATCCACGGGGGTCTTGTTATCCACGGGGGTTCTTGTTATCAACCGGGGTTCTTGTTATCCACGGGGGTTCTTGTTATCAACGGGGGTTCTTGTTATCCACGGGTGTTCTTGTTATCCACGGGTGTTCTTGTTATCCACGGGTGTTCTTGTTATCCATAGGTGTTCTTGTTATCAACTGGTGTTCTTGTTATCCACGGGTGTTATTGTTAACCACGGGTGTTCTTGTTATCCATGGGTGTTATTGTTATCCATAGGTGTTCTTGTTATCAACGGGTGTTCTTGTTATCCACGGGGTTCTTGTTATCAACGGGTGTTCTTGTTATCCACGGGGGTTCTTGTTATCAACGGGTGTTCTTGTTATTAACGGGTGTTCTTGTTATCCACGGGGGTTCTTGTTATCAACGGGTGTTCTTGTTATCCACGGGTGTTCTTGTTATTCACGGGTGTTCTTGTTATCCACGGGGTTCTTGTTATCCATGGGTATTCTTGTTATCCACGGGTGTTCTTGTTATCCACGGGTATTCTTGTTATCCACGGGGGTTCTTGTTATCCATGGGTATTCTTGTTATCCACGGGGTTCTTGTTATCCACGGGTGTTCTTGTTATCAACGGGTGTTCTTGTTATCCACAGGTGTTCTTGTTATCAACGGGTGTTCTTGTTATCCACGGGTGTTCTTGTTATCAACTGGTGTTCCTGTTGTCCACGCGTGTTCTTGTTATCAACAGGTGTTCTTGTTATGAACGGGGGTTCTTGTTATCCACGGGGGGTTCTTGATATCCACGGGGGTTCTTGATATCCACGGGTGTTCTTGTTATCAACGGGTGTTCTTGTTATCCACGGGTGTTCTTGTTATCCACGGGTGTTCTTGTTATCCACGGGTGTTCTTGTTATCAACTGGTGTTCTTGTTATCAACGGTTGTTCTTGTTATCCACGGGGGTTCTTGTTGTCCACGGGTGTTCTTGTTATCCACGGGTGTTATTGTTATCCATAGGTGTTTTGTTATCAACAGGTGTTCTTGTTATCCACGGGAGTTCTTGTTATCCACGGGGATTCTTGTTATCAACGGGTGTTCTTGTTATCCACGGGGGTTCTTGTTATCCACGGGGGTTCTTGTTATCCACTGGTGTTCTTGTTATCCACGGGTGTTCTTGTTATCCATAGGTGTTCTTGTTATCAACGGGTGTTCTTGTTATCAACGGGTGTTCTTGTTATCAACGGGTGTTCTTGTTATCAACGGGGCTTCTTGTTATCAACGGGTGTTCTTGTTATCAACGGGTGTTCTTGTTATCCACGGGTGTTCTTGTTATCCATGGGTGTTCTTGTTATCCACGGGTGTTCTTGTTATCCACGGGTGTTCTTTCATCAACGGGTGTTCTTGTTATCCACCGGGGTCTTGTTATCCACGGGGGTTCTTGTTATCAATGGTGGTTCTTGATATCCACGGGGGTTCTTGTTATCCACGGGTGTTCTTGTTATCCACGGGTGTTATTGTTATCCACAGGTGTTCTTGTTATCAACGGGTGTTCTTGTTATCCACGGGGGTTCTTGTTATCCACGGGGGTTCTTGTTATCAACGGGTGTTCTTGTTATCCACGTGGGTTCTTTTTATCAACAGGGGTTCTTGTTATCCACAGGTGTTCTTGTTATCCATGGGGGTTCTTGTTATCCACGGGGGTTCTTGTTATCCACGGGCGTTCTTGTTATCCACGGGTGTTCTTGTTATCCACGGGTGTTATTGTTATCCACAGGTGTTCTTGTTATCAACGGGTGTTCTTGTTATCCACGGGGGTTCTTGTTATCCACGGGGGTTCTTGTTATCAACGGGTGTTCTTGTTATCAATGGGGGTTCTTGTTATCCACGGGGGTTCTTGTTATCCATGGGGGTTCTTGTTATGCAAGGGAGTTCTTGTTAACCACGGGGGTTCTTGTTATCCAAGGGAGTTCTTGTTAACTACGGGGGTTCTTGTTATCCAAGGGAGTTCTTGTTATCTACTGGACTCCACAGAGAACATTCTCCTTGTAATTTTGTTTTTATTATATCCTTGATCTATAACAGTTGCAATCATCTACATGTCTTGCTATACCACCGAATTTCTCTAGGCCTCTCCTCGCTAATGCTAGACACCTGTACAACACCTGGGAGTCTTTATTGATGAATAAGACACATGTACAACACCTGGGTGTCTTTATTGATGAATAAGACACATGTACAACACCTGGGAGTCTTTATTGATGAATAAGACACATGTACAACACCTGGGTGTCTTTATTGATGAATATGACACATGTACAACACCTGTGAGTCTTTATTGATGAATAAGACACATGTACAACACCTAGGTGTCTTTATTGATGAATGAGACACATGTACAACACCTGGGTGCGTTTATTGATGAATAAGACACATGTACAACACCTAGGTGTCTTTATTGATGAATAAGACACATGTACAACACCTGGGTGACTTTATTGATGAATAAGACACATGTACAACACCTGGGTGTCTTTATTGATGAATAATACACATGTACACACACAACAGATACACACACACACACAACACACACTATACACACACACACACAACACACACACAAAACACACAATACACATTGAGAGGAATTGACAAGGTGGACAGAGACAGAATGTTCCAGAGATGGGACACAGCATCAAGGGGACACAGTTGGAAGTTGAAGACTCAGATGAATCACAGGGATGTTAGGAATTATTTCTTCAGTCACAGAGTGGTCGGGAAGTGGAATAGCTTGGGAAGTGATGTAGTGGAGGCAGGATTCATTCATAGCTTTAAGAAGAGGTATGATAAAGCTCATGGCGCAGGTAGAGTGACCCAGTAGAGGCCAGTGAAGAGGCTGGGCCAGGAGCTATGACTAGACCCCTGCAACCACAACTAGGTGAGTACACACACACACAACACCCAATATACACACACACACATAACACACACTCACAACACACACACACACACAACACACACTCACAACACACACACACACACAACACACACTCACAACATACAACACACACACACACATACACACACACAACACACAATATGCACACACACACAACACACACTCACAACACACACAACACACACACACACAACACACAACACACACGAGAGCCCCCTGGGAGCCAGTGACCATATGGTGCTTAGCTTTGAGTACATTGTAGAGCTACAGGTGGAGAGGGGAAACAGTACCGATAGAGACAAACCAGACTTTAAAAGAGGAAACTACACGGGCTTGAGGAATTTCCTGCAGGACATCCAGTGGGAAAGGGAAATGGAAGGACTGACAATAAATGAAATGATGGAATACGTAGGGGCAAAGTGCAAGGAGGCGGAGGAACGGTTTATACCCAGAGGCAAATGTTTAAATGGGAAGGCCAGAAAGAGCCCCTGGTTTACCCAAAGGTGCAGAGAGGCAAAGAATCAGAGTATCAGAGAATGGAAACGGTACAGAAGGCAAAGAACCCAAGTAAACAAAGAGATTAGTAGAAGAGCTAGAAACGAGTATGCACAAGTACGGAGGGAGGCCCAGAAACAGTACGAAAACGACATAGCATCGAAAGTTAAGTCCGACCCGAAACTGATGTTCAGTCACATCAGAAGGAAGACAACAGTCAAGGACCAGGTGATAAGGCTGAGGAGAGAAGATGGGGAACTCACAAGTAATGATCAAGAGGTATGTGAGGAGCTCAACTTGAGGTTTAAGGAAGTATTCACAATGGAGGAAGGAAGGCAGCTGGGTAGACAGGACATGGTTCGTCACCAACAAGGGATGTACCAAGTGCTAGAGGGCTTACACACAACTGAGGAGGAAGTGAAGCAGTTACTCAGTGACCTCGATACCTCAAAGGCGATGGGTCCGGACAATATCTCCCGTGGGTTCTTCGGGAAGGAGCTGAGGTACTGAGTGTGCCACTTACCACAATTTTCAACACATCCCTTGAAACTGGGCAGCTACCTGAGGTATGGAAGAAGGCCAATGTAGTCCCCATTTTTAAAAAGGAGACAGAAAAGAGGCACTAAACTATAGACCGGTGTCACTTACATGTATAGTGTGCAAAGTCCTGGAGAAAATCATCAGGAAAAGAATGGTGGAACACCTTGAGCGGAACAGGATAATAAACACCAGACAGCATGGATTCCGGAAGGCAAATCCTGTGTAACAAACCTCCTAGAGTTCTATGATAAAGTAACAGAGGTAAGGCAGGAGAGAGAAGGGTGGGTTGATTGCATTTTCCTGGACTGCAGGAAGGCCTTCGACACAGTTCCTCACATGAGATTAGTAAAGAAGTTGGAAGAACAAGCAGGTATAACAGGAAGGGCACTGGAATGGATTAGGGAATACCTCAAAGGGAGGCAACAACGGGTCATGGTGCGTGGTGAGGTATCACAGTGGGCGCCTGTGACGAGTGGTGTACCGCAGGGGTCAGTCCTAGGACCAGTGTTATTCCTGGTTTATGTAAATGACATGACGGATGGGATAGACTCAGAAGTGTCTCTATTCGCGGATGATGTGAAAATAATGAGGAGAATCACATCAGAAGAGGACCAGGCAGGGCTGCAAACAGACCTGGACAGGCTCGACATCTGGTCTAGCAGTTGGCTTCTCGAATTCAATCCCTCCAAATGCAAAGTCATGAGGATCGGAGAAGGGCAAAGAAGACCGCTGACAGAGTACAAGCTAGGCGGACAAAGGCTACAAACCTCGGAAAAGGAGAAAGACCTTGGAGTGAGTATAACGCCTAGCACGTCTCCGGAGGCACACATCAACCAGATAACTGCGGCAGCATATGGGCGTCTGGCAAACCTTAGATTAGCGTTCCGTTACCTTAACAAGGAATCGTTCAAGACACTGTATACCGTGTACGTCAGGCCCATACTAGAATATGCAGCACCAGTCTGGAACCCACACCTGGTCAAGCACGTAAGGAAACTAGAGAAAGTGCAAAGGTTTGCGACAAGGTTAGTTCCACAACTCAGGGGTCTGTCTTATGAAGAAAGGTTGAGGGAAATAGGACTAACAACACTGGAGGAAAGAAGGGTCAGAGGAGACATGATAACGACATACAAAATACTGCGGGGAATTGACAAGGTAGATAGTGACAGGTTGTTTCAGAGAGGGAACACAGAAACAAGGGGACACAACTGGAAGCTGAAGACTCAGATGAGTCAAAGGGATGTCAGGAAACATTTCTTCAGCCACAGAGTAGTCAGGAAGTGGAATGGACTAGAGAAAGATATAGTGGAGGCAGGAACCATACATAGTTTTAAGACAAGGTATGATAAAGCTCATGGAGCAGGGAGAGCAGAGACCCAGTAGCAGACAGCGAAGAGGCGGGGCCAGGAGCTGAGTCTCGACCCCTGCAACCACAATTAGGTGAGTACAATTAGGTGAGTACACACACAACACATACACACGCACACAACACACACACACACAACATACACAACATACACAACACACACACACAACACACACAACACACACACAACATACACAACATACACAACATACACAACATACACAACATACACAACACACACAACACACACACACAACATACACAACACACACACACAACATACACAACATACACAACATACACAACATACACAACATACACACACACACACACAACACAGGGGAACTCTGGTTCGCCTTGAGGAAGAGAGAACTCCTTGACAGATGTTTGTGGTATGCAAGACACCAGATAAACACGTGTGTGTGTGTGTGTACTCACCTCCTATTTGTGGTTTCAGGGGTCGAGACTTAGCTCCTGGCCCCGCCTCTTCACTGGTCGCTACTAGGTCCTCTCCCCTCTTCATGAGCTTCATCATACCTCGTCTTAAAGCTATGTATGGTTCCTGCCTCCACTACATCACTTGCTAGACTATTCCACTTCCTGACTACTCTATGGCTGAAGAAATACTTCCTAACATCCCTTTGACTCATCTGAGTTTTCAACTTCCAATTGTGACCCCTTGTTTCTGTGTCCCCTCTCTGGAGCATCTTGTCTATGTCCACCTTATCTATTCCTCGTAGTATTTTGTATGTCGTTATCATGTCTTCCCTAACCCTCCTGTCCTCCAGTGTCGTCAGGCCGATTTCCCTTAACCTTTCTTCGTAGGACAACCCCCTTAGCTCTGGGACTAGTCTTGTTGCAAACCTTTGCACTTTCTCTAATTTCTTGACATGCTTGACCAGGTGTGGGTTCCAAACTGGTGCTGCATACTCCAGTATGGGCCTGACGTACACGGTGTACAATGTCTTGAACGATTCCTTACTGAGGTATCGGAACGCTAGTCTCAGGTTTATCAGGCGCCCATATGCTGCAGCAGTTATCTGGTTAATGAGTGCTTCCGGAGACGTGCTCGGTGTTATACTCTCACCAAGATCTTTTTTCTTGAGTGAGGTTTGTAGTCTTTGGCCACCTAGCCTGTACTCTGTCTGCGGTCTTCTTTGCCCTTCTTCGATCTTCATGACTTTGCATTTGGCCAGGTTAAATTCGAGTAGCCAGTTCCTGGACCACGTGTCCAGCCTGTCCAAGTCTCTTTGTAATCCTGCCTGATCCTCATCTGATTTAATTCTCCTCATTAACTTCACATCATCTGCAAACAGGGACACTTCTGAGTCTATCCCTTCCGTCCTGTCATTCACATATCCCAAAAATAGCACTGGTCCTACGACTGACCCCTGTGGGACCCCGCTCGTCACAGGCGCCTACTATGATACCTCGTCACTTACCATGACTCGTTGTTGCCTCCCTGTCAGGTATTCTTTGATCCAGTGCAGTGCCCTTCCTGTTATACGTGCCTGATCCTCTAGCTTCTGCACTAATCTCTTGTGAGGAACTGCATCGAAGGCATTCTTGCAGTCCAAGAAAATGCAATCAACCCACCCTTCTCTCTCGTGTCTTACTTCTGTTACCTTGTCATAAAACTCCAGTAGGTTCGTGACACAGGATTTTCCTTCCCTGAATCCGTGCTGGTTGTCGTTTATAATCTTGTTCCGTTCCAGGTGCTCTATCACTCTCCTGATAATCTTCTCCATGACTTTGCATACTATACACGTCAGTGACACTGGTCTGTAGTTTAGTGCCTCGTTTCCGTCTCCTTTCTTAAAAATGGGGACCACATTTGCCATCTTCCATACCTCAGGTAGTTGCCCTGTTTCAAGGGATGTGTTGAAGATTGTTGTTAGTGGCACACACAGGGTCTCTGCTCCCTCTTTAAGGACCCACGGGGAGATATTGTCCTGTCCCACCGCCTTTGAGGTATCAAGTTCACTTAGCAGCTTCTTCACCTCCTCCTCGGTTGTGTGTATTTCATCCAACACTTGTTGATATATCCCTTGTTGGTGTACCTCCCTATTTTGACTTCCCGGAGTCCTTTCTGTCTCCACTGTAAATACTTCCTTAAATCTCACGTTGAGCTCCTCACATAATTCTTGGTCGTTTCTTGTGAGTTCCCCACCTTCCTTCCTCAGCCTGATCACCTGGTCCTTGACTGTTATCTTCCTCCTGATGTGGCTGTACAACAGCTTTGGGTTAGACTTGACTTTTGATGCTGTGTGTGTGTTGTGTATTGTGCGTGTGTGTTTGTGTGTATGTAACTCTACTACAACAATTCAAAATCCTAAAAATGCAATCATCAATAGGCCTACACACCAGGAGGCCTCCTGGAACACCACACTATCTAGCTCTATGCCACACCTATAAGCCCTTGTGTACCAATTTCCATCCTCCTTAAATACACGTATCTCCTCTTATAAATCAATTTATATAAGTATCTTCTACTTCGTAATCATGTCTCCCCTTACAACACATACATCATTTTCTCCTCATTGTGTATATTGATACACGGAGGATATTCAGGCCAGAATATACACCCGGGTGTATGTTCATACTAAGGTATACAGATGTATTTAAAAAAGTATTGTGGGTTAGAGAAATTAGAGAGAGTGACCTAGTAGGAAGAGTGAAAATTTTAGAAATTATAGCCGAAGGAGCGATAGATAGATAGATAGATAGATAGATAGATAGATAGATAGATAGATATATAGATAGACAGATTGATAGATAGATAGATAGATAGAGAGATAGATAGATAGACAGATAGACAGATAGATAGATAGATAGATAGATAGATAGATAGATAGATAGACAGATAAATAGATAGATAGAGAGAGAAAGAGAGAGAGAGAGAGAGAGAGAGAGAGAGAGAGAGAGAGAGAGAGAGAGAGAGAGAGAGAAAACAAGTGAGTACTGTCACCCGTTTACAAAGCCAGTAACAGTACCGTTGCCCCGTTACAACGGCGTCGAAGGAGCGAGATTTTGTCGCTCCAACGGAACACCAGATGATGCTGGAGATGGGAGCTGATCTGTCAGCTGATCTGTCAGCTGATCTGTCAGCTGATCTGTCAGCTGATCTGTCAGCTGATCTACCAGCTGATCTACCAGCTGATCTACCAGCTGATCTCTCAGCTGATCTGTCAGCTGATCTACCAGCTGATCTACCAGCTGATCTGTCAGCTGATCTGTCAGCTGATCTACCAGCTGATCTACCAGCTGATCTACCAGCTGATCTACCAGCTGATCTCTCAGCTGATCTGTCAGCTGATCTACCAGCTGATCTACCAGCTGATCTCTCAGCTGATCTGTCAGCTGATCTACCAGCTGATCTACCAGCTGATCTCTCAGCTGATCTGTCAGCTGATCTACCAGCTGATCTACCAGCTGATCTACCAGCTGATCTCTCAGCTGATATATGTTAAGTAAAAGGACACAAATGCAACTAATGTATAACAGTGTATGTGTGTATACCAGTGTATGTGTGTGTATACTCGTGTATGTGTGTATACCAGTGTATGCGCATGTATACCAGGGTATGAGTGTGTATACCAGTGTATGTGTGTATACCAGTGTATGTGTGTGTATACCAGTGTATGTGTGTATACCAGTGTATGTGTGTATACCAGTGTATGTGTGTATACCAGTGTATGTGTGTATACCAGTGTATGTGTGTATACCAGTGTATGTGTGTATACCAGTGTATGTGTGTGTATACCAGCGTATGTGTGTGTATACCAGTGTATGTGTGTATATACCAGTGTATGTGTCTATACTTATGTGTGTGTATATACCAACGTATGAGTGTGTATACTTGTGTGTATATAGTATAGACAGCTGTCAGCTGACTTGTTAGATCAGCTGATAGATCAGCTGCTATATCAGCTGATAGATCACTTTTTACATCAGCTGATAGATCCCTTGTTACATCAGCTGATAGATCAGCTGTTACATCAGCTGGTAGATCAGCTGTTACATCAGCTGATAGATCAGCTGTTACATCAGCTGATAGATCAGCTGTTACATCAGCTGATAGATCAGCTGTTACATCAGCTGATAGATCAGCTGTTACATCAGCTGATAGATCAGCTGTTACATCAGCTGATAGATCAGCTGTTACATCAGCTGATAGATCAGCTGTTACATCAGCTGATAGATCAGCTGTTACATCAGCTGATAGATCAGCTGTTACATCAGCTGATAGATCAGCTGCTATATAGCTGATATAGGAGCTGATCTATCAGCTGATTTAACAAGTCAGCTGACAGCTGTCTATACTACATAAACACAAGTATACACACTCATACGTTGGTATATACACACACACATACACTGGTATACACACACACAAGTATACACACACATACACTGGTATACACACATACACTGGTATACACACACATACGTTGGTATACACACATACACTGGTATACATGCACATATACTGGTATACATGGAAATACACGAGTATACACACACATACACTGGTATACACACTTATACAATGGTATACACACTCATACACTGGTGTACACACTCATACACTGGTATACACACTCATACACTGGTATACACACTCATACACTGGTATACATGCGCATACACGACTATACACACTCATACTCTGGTATACACAGACGTACTCGACTATACACACACATACACTGGTTTACACTCACATACACAGGTATGCACACACATACACTGGTATACACACATAGACTGGTATACACACATACACACATGTATACACACACATACACAGGTATGCACACACATACACAGGTATACACACACATACACTGGTATACACACACATACACTGGTATACACACAAACACAAGTATACACACACATACAGAGGTATGCACACACATACACAGGTATACACACACACATACACTGATATACACACATACAGAGGTATGAGTGTGCCACTTACCATAATATTCAACACATCCCTTGAAAATGGGCAGCTACCTGAGGTATGGAAGAAGGCCAATGTAGTCCCCATTTTTAAGAAAGGAGACAGAAAAAAGGCACTAAACTATAGACCGGTGTCACTTACATGTATAGTGTGCAAAGTCCTGGAGAAAATCATCAGGAAAAGAATGGTGGAACACCTCGAGCTGAACAGGATAATAAACACCAGACAGCACGGATTCCGGGAAGGCAAATCCTGTGTAACAAACCTCCTAGAGTTCTATGATAAAGTAACAGAGGTAAGGCAAGAGAGAGAAGGGTGGGTTGATTGCATTTTCCTGGACTGCAGGAAGGCCTTCGACACAGTTCCTCACATGAGATTAGTAAAGAAGTTGGAAGAACAAGCATGTATAACAGGAAGGGCACTGGAATGGATCAGGGAATACCTCACAGGGAGGCAGCAACGGGTCATGGTGCGTGATGAGGTATCACAGTGGGCGCCTGTGACGAGCGGCGTACCGCAGGGGTCAGTCCTAGGACCAGTGTTATTCTTGGTATATGTAAACGACATGACGGATGGGATAGACTCAGAAGTGTCTCTGTTCGCAGATGATGTGAAATTAATGAGGAGAATCACATCGGAAGAGGACCAAGCAGGACTTCAAACAGACCTGGACAAGCTTGACATCTGGTCTAGCAACTGGCTTCTTGAATTCAATCCCACCAAATGCAAAGTCATGAAGATCGGAGAAGGACAAAGAAGACCGCTGACAGAGTACAGGCTAGGTGGACAAGGGCTACAAACCTCGGCAAAGGAGAAAGACCTTAGGGTGAGTATAACGCCAAGTACGTCTCCGGAGGCACACATCAACCAGATAACTGCGGCAGTATATGGGCGACTGGCAAACCTAAGATTAGCGTTCCGTTACCTAAACAAGGAATCGTTCAAGACACTGTACACCGTGTACGTCAGGCCCATACTAGAATATGCAGCACCAGTCTGGAACCCACACCTGGTCAAGCACGTAAAGAAATTAGAGAAAGTGCAAAGGTTTGCGACAAGGCTAGTTCCACAACTCAGGGGTCTGTCCTATGAAGAAAGGTTGAGGGAAATAGGACTAACAACACTGGAGGAAAGAAGGGTCAGAGGAGACATGATAACGACATACAAAATACTGCGGGGAATCGACAAGGTAGACAGGGACAGGATGTTCCAGAGAGGGAACACAGAAACAAGGGGACACAACTGGAAGCTGAAGACTCAGATGAGTCAAAGGGATGTTAGGAAGCATTTCTTCAGCCACAGAGTAGTCAGGAAGTGGAATAGTCTAAGAAAGATATAGTGGAGGCAGGAACCATACATAGTTTTAAGACGAGGTATGATAAAGCTCATGGAGCAGGGAGAGCAGAGACCCAGTAGCGGACAGCGAAGAGGCGGGGCCAGGAGCTGAGTATCGACCCCTGCAACCACAATTAGGTGAGTCCAATTAGGTGAGTACTGGAGTTTTATGACAAGATAACAGAAGTAAGACACGATAGAGAGGGGTGGATAGACTGCATTTTCTTGGACTGCAAGAAGGCGTTCGACACAGTTCCTCACAAGAGGTTAATGCAAAAGCTAGAGGATCAGGCACACGTAACAGGAAAGGCACTGCAATGGATCAGAGAATATCTGACAAGGAGGCAACAACGAGTCATGGTGCGTGACGAGGTGTCAGAGTGGGCACCTGTGACGAGTAGGGTTCCACAAGGGTCAGTCCTAGGACCAGTACTGTTTTTCGTATATGTGAATGACATAACGGAAGGGATAGACTCAGAAGTGTCCCTGTTTGCAGATGATGTGAAGTTAATGAGAAGAATTAAATCAGTCGAGGATCAGGCAGGACTACAAAGAGACCTAGACAGGCTACAAGCCTGGTCCAGTAACTGGCTCCTTGAATTTAACCCTGCCAAATGTAAAGTCATGAAGATCGGGGAAGGGCAAAGAAGACCGCAGACAGAGTATAGTCTAGGTGGCCAAAGACTGCAAACCTCACTCAAGGAAAAAGATCTTGGGGTGAGTATAATACCGAGCACATCTCCTGAGGCACACATCAATCAGATAACTGCTGCAGCATACGGGCGGCTGGCAAACCTAAGAATAGCGTTCCAATACCTTACTAAGGAATCGTTCAAGACTCTGTACACCATATACGTCAGGCCCATACTGGAGTATGCAGCACCAGTTTGGAACCCACACCTGGTCAAGCACGTCAAGAAATTAGAGAAAGTGCAAAGGTTTGCAACAAGACTAGTCCCAGAGCTAAGGGGATTGTCCTACGAAGAAAGGTTAAGGGAAATCGGCCTGACGACACTAGAGGACAGGAGGGTTAGGGGAGACATGATAACGACATATAAAATACTGCGAGGAATAAATAAGGTGGACAGAGACAAGATGTTCCAGAGAGGGGACACAGAAACAAGGGGTCACAATTGGAAGTTAAAGACTCCTATGAGTCAAAGGGATGTTAGGAAGTATTTCTTCAGTCATAGAGTTGTCAGGAAGTGGAATAGCCTAGAAAGCGACGTAGTGGAGGCAGGAACCATACATAGTTTTAAGACAAGGTTTGATAAAGCTCATGGAGCAGGGAGAGAGAGGACCTAGTAGCAATCAGTGAAGAGGCGGGACCAGGAGCTATGACTCGACCCCTGCAACCACAAATAGGTGAGTACAAATAGGTGAGTACATACACTGATATACACACACAAGTATACATACACATACACAGGTATAAACACACACACACATACAAAGGTATAAACACACATACACAGGTATAAACACACACACATTCACAGGTATAAACGCACACACACATACACAGGTATGCACACATACACAGGTATACATACACATACACAGGTATACACACATACACAGGTATAAACACACACACATACACAGGTATACACACACACATTCACAGCTATGCACACGCATACACAGGTATACACACACATACACAGGTATACACACACATACACAGGTATACACACACATACACAGGTATAAACACACACACACATACACAGGTATACACACACATACACAGGTATCCACACACATACACAGGTATACACACACATACACAGCTATACACACACATACACAGCTATACACACACACATACACAGGTATACACACACATACACAGGTATAAACACACACACACATACACAGGTATACACACACATACACAGCTATACACACACATACACAGCTACACACACATACACAGCTACACACACACACATACACAGGTATAAACACACACACATACACAGGTATACACACACATACACAGGTATCCACACACATACACAGGTATACACACACATACACAGCTATACACACACATACACAGCTATACACACACACATACACAGGTATACACACACATACACAGGTATAAACACACACACATACACAGGTATACACACACATACACAGGTATCCACACACATACACAGGTATACACGCATACACAGGTATACACACACATACACAGCTATACACACACATACACAGCTATACACACACATACACAGCTATACACACACATACACAGCTATACACACACATACACAGGTATACACACACATACACAGCTATACACACACACATACACAGGTATACACACACATACACAGGTATAAACACACACACATACACAGGTATACACACACATACACAGCTATACACACACATACACAGCTACACACACACACATACACAGGTATACACACACATACACAGGTATAAACACACACACATACACAGGTATACACACACATACACAGCTATACACACACATACACAGCTATACACACACATACACAGCTATACACACATACACAGCTATACACACACATACACAGGTATAACACACATACACAGCTATACACACACACATACACAGGTATACACACACATACACAGGTATAAACACACACACATACACAGGTATACACACACATACACAGCTATCACACACATACACAGCTACACACACACACATACACAGGTATACACACACATACACAGGTATAAACACACACACATACACAGGTATACACACACATACACAGCTATACACACACATACACAGCTATACACACACATACACAGCTATACACACATACACAGCTATACACACACATACACAGCTATACACACATACACAGCTATACACACACATACACAGGTATACACACACATACACAGGTATACACACACATACACAGCTATACACACACATACACAGCTATACACACACATACACAGCTATACACACACATACACAGCTATACACACATACACAGCTATACACACACATACACAGCTATACACACATACACAGCTATACACACACATACACAGGTATACACACACATACACAGGTATACACACACATACACAGCTATACACACACATACACAGCTATACACACACATACACAGGTATACACACACATACACAGCTATACACACACATACACAGCTATACACACATACACAGCTATACACACACATACACAGGTATACACACACATACACAGGTATACACACACATACACAGCTATACACACATACACAGCTATACACACACATACACAGCTATACACCGGTCTGCTGAGTGTATTGAACTTGAGACTTAGAACAGGTTTTAATATCTGCTGGCAACAGACCTGAGACAATGACCGGTCAACAGACATGATGAACAACAGACATGATAAACAACAGATGAACAGCAGACAGGATGAACAGCAGATGAACAGCAGACAGGATGAACAGCAGATGAACAGCAGACAGGATGAACAGCAGATGAACAGCAGACATGATGAACAACAGATAAACAGCAGTTGAACAGCAGACATTCTGAACAGAAGATGAACAGCAGACATGATGAAAAACAGACATGATGAGCAGCAGGATGATCAACAGGAGACATGATCAACAGCAGATGAAGAGCAGACATGATGAACAGTAGATCAGCAACAGTAAAAACCAGCAGACATGATGAACAGTAGATCAGCAGACAGTAAACAGGACGATGCAGTGATCAGCAACAGTGACAGTGATAAACAGCAGACAGGATGAACAGTAGATCAGCAACAGTGAACAGTGATCAGCAACAGATGAACAGTAGATAAACAGCAGACATGATGAACAGTGACTAGAACAGTAGACAGCAGACATGAAACAGTAGATAAACAGCAGATGAGAACAGTATACAGCAGACATGAGAACAGTGAACACAGCAGTGATCAGCAGACAGTGAACAGCAGTGACTAGCAACTAGTGAACAGCAGCTGATCGAGCAGTGAACAGCAGACTATGATCCAGAAAGTGATCAAAGACTAGTGATCAGGTGATCAGCAGTAGATCTAGCAGACTAGTGACCCAGCAGTGATCACAGACTAGTGACCCAGCAGGATCTAGCAGACTAGTGACCAGCAGTGATCTAGCAACTAGTGACCCAGCAGTGATCTAGCAAACTAGTAACCCAGCAGTGATCTAGCAAACTAGTGACCCAGCAGTGATCTAGCAACTAGTGACCAGCAGTGATCTAGCAACTAGTGACCCAGCAGGATCTAGCAACTAGTACCCAGCAGTGATCAGCAAACTAGTGACCCAGCAGGATCTAGCAACTAGTGACCCAGCAGTGATCTAGCAGACAGTGACCCAGCAGTGATCTAGCAAACTAGTGACCCAGCAGTGATCTAGCAAACTAGTGACCCAGCAGTGATCTAGCAAACTAGTGACCAGCAGTGATCTAGAAACTGATCCAGCGGGACTAGAACTAGTGACCCAGCAGTGATCTAGCAGACTAGTGATCCAGCAGTGATCTAGCAAACTAGTGACCCAGCAGTGATCTAGCAAACTAGTGACCCAGCAGTGATCTAGCAAACTAGTGACCCAGCAGTGATCTAGCAAACTAGTGACCCAGCAGTGATCTAGCAAACTAGTGACCCAGCAGTGATCTAGCAAACTAGTGACCCAGCAGTGATCTAGCAAACTAGTGACCCAGCAGTGATCTAGCAAACTAGTGACCCAGCAGTGATCTAGCAAACTAGTGACCCAGCAGTGATCTAGCAAACTAGTGACCCAGCAGTGATCTAGCAAACTAGTGACCCAGCAGTGATCTAGCAAACTAGTAACCCAGCAGTGATCTAGCAAACTAGTACCAGCAGTGATCTAGCAAACTAGTGACCCAGCAGTGATCTAGCAGACTAGTGACCCAGCAGTGATCTAGCAAACTAGTGACCCAGCAGTGATCTAGCAAACTAGTGACCCAGCAGTGATCTAGCAAACTAGTAACCCAGCAGTGATCTAGCAACTAGTGACCCAGCAGTGATCTAGCAAACTAGTGACCCAGCAGTGATCTAGCAGACTAGTGACCCAGCAGTGATCTAGCAGACTAGTGACCCAGCAGTGATCTAGCAAACTAGTGACCCAGCAGTGATCTAGCAAAACAGTGACCCAGCAGTGACCAGCAGTGATCTAGCAAACAGTGACCAGCAGTGATCAGCAAACAGTGACCCACAGTGATCTAAAACAGTGACCCAGCAGTGATCTAGCAAACTAGTGACCACAGTGATCTAGCAACAGTGACCCAGCAGTGATCTAGCAACTAGTGACCCAGCAGTGATCACAACTAGTTACCCAGCAGTGATTAGCAAACTAGTGACAGCAGGATCTAGCAAACTAGTGACCAGCAGGATCCAGCAGTATCAGCAAACTATGACCCACAGTGATCTAGCAACAGTGACCCAGCAGTGACCAGCGTGATCAGCAAACTAGTGACCCAGCGTGATCTAGCAACGTGACCCAGCAGTGATCCAGCAGTGATCTAGCAAACTAGTGACCCAGCAGTGATCTAGCAAACTAGTGACCCAGCAGTGATCAGCAGTGACACAGTGCAAACTAGTGACCCAGCAGTGATCTAGCAGACTAGTGATCCGCAGTGATCTAGCAAACTAGTGACCCAGCAGTGATCTAGCAGACCAGCATGATCCAGCAGTGATCTAGCAAACTAGTGACCAGCAGTGATCTAGCAGACTAGTGACCCAGCAGTGATCTAGAGACTAGTGACCCAAGTGATCTAGCAAACTAGTGAACCAGCAGTGATCTAGCAAACTAGTGACCCAGCAGTGATCTAGCAAACTAGTGACCCAGCAGTGATCTAGCAACAGTGATCCAGCAGTGATCTAGCAAACTAGTGACCCAGCAGTGATCTCAAACTAGTGATCCAGCAGTGATCAGCAAACTAGACCAGCAGTGATCTAGCAAACTAGTGACCCAGCAGTGATCTAGCAAACTAGTACCCAGCAGTGATCTAGCAAACTAGTGACCCAGCAGTGATCTAGCAAACTAGTGATCCAGCAGTGATCAGCAAACTAGTAACCAGCAGTGATCTAGCAAACTAGTGACCCAGCAGTGATCTCACAAACTAGTAACCCAGCAGTGATCTAGCAAACTAGTACCCAGCAGTGATCTAGCAAACTAGTGACCCAGCAGTGATCTAGCAAACTAGTGACCCAGCAGTGATCTAGCAAACTAGTGACCCAGCATGATCTAGCAAACTAGTGACCCAGCAGTGATCTAGCAAACTAGTGACCCAGCAGTGACTAGCAAACTAGTACCCAGCAGTGACTAGCAGACTAGTGACCAGCAGATCAGAACTAGTGACCAGCAGTGATCTAGCAAACTAGTGACCCAGCAGTGATCTAGCAGACTAGTAACCCAGCAGTGATCTAGCAGACTAGTGACCCAGCAGTGATCTAGCAGACTAGTGACCCAGCAGTGATCTAGCAAACAAGTGACCCAGCAGTGATGTAGCAAACTAGTGACCCAGCAGTGATCTAGCAAACTAGTGACCCAGCAGTGATCTAGCAAACTAGTAACCCAGCAGTGATCCAGCAAACTAGTGACCCAGCAGTGATCTAGCAGACTAGTAACCCAGCAGTGATCTAGCAGACTAGTGACTCAGCAGAATAGTGATCCAGCAGACTAGTGATCCAGTATAGATCTATCAGACAAACAGGAACATCTGGTGCACTGCCAGCAGACTTTCTCCAGTCTGCTGGCAGTGCCATATTCTGCTGGCTAGAGCACAGGTCTGCTGGGTTACCAAGCAGACCTCTCTAGCTGTCTGCTGTCTGTCTTTCTCACAGCATCTGTCTCTGCTGCTGTCTGCTCTCTCTCACAACACCTGTCTCTGCTGCTGTTTGCTCTCTCTCTCACACCATCTCTCTGCTGCTGTCTGCTCTCTCTCTCTCTCTCACCATCTCTCTGCTGCTGTCTGCTGTCTCTCACGCTGTCTCTGGTGTCTGCAGTCTCCCACACGATCTGTCTCTGCTGATGTCTGCTTCCTCTACACACCATCTGTATCTGCTGTCTGCCACACCATCTGTCTCTGCTGATGTTTGCTGTCTCACTCCATTTTTCTCCTCTCTGCTGTCTCTCACACCATCTGTCTCCTGCCTGTTGTTTCTCACACCATCTGTCTGCTCTCTCACACACCATCTGTCTCCTGCCTGCTGTCTCTCACACCATCTGACTCCTGCCTGCTGTCTCTCACACCATCTGACTGCTGAATGCTGTCTCTCATACTGTCTGCTGTCTGCTCTCTCACACACCATCTGTCTGCTGCCTGCTGTTTCTCACACCATCTGTCTGCTCTCTCACACACCATCTGTCTCCTGCCTGCTGTCTCTCACACCATCTGACTCCTGCCTGCTGTCTCTCACACCATCTGCTGCTGAATGCTGTCTCTCATACTATCTGTCTGCTGTCTGCTCTCTCACACACCATCTGTCTGCTGCCTGCTGTTTCTCACACCATCTGTCTGCTCTCTCATACACCATATGTCTGCTGTCTCTCACACCATCTGTCTGCTGTCTCTCTCACACCATCTGTCTGCTCTCTCACACACCATCTGTCTGCTGCCTGCTGTCTCTCACACCATCTGTCTGCTCTCTCACACACCATCTGTCTGCTGCCTGCTGTCTCTCACACCATCTGTATGCTGTCTCTCACACCATCTGTCTGCTGTCTCTCACACCATCTGTCTGCTGTCTCTCACACCATCTGTCTGCTGTCTCTCACACCATAGGTTTGCTGTCTGCTTTCTCACATCTGTCTCTGCTGTTGTCTTCTGACAGACAACAAATAGCAGACTGAGACGTCAGTAAATGTCAGGTGACCTCCAGGTGACCCCCAGGTGACCTCCATGTGATCTCCAGGTGACCCCCAGGTGACCTCCATGTGATCTCCAGGTGACCCCCAGGTGACCTCCACGTGATCTCCAGGTGACCCCAGGTGACCTCCACGTGATCTCCAGGTGACCCCCAGGTGACCCCAGGTGACCCTAGGTGACCTCCAGGTCACCGAGATGACACTACCACCCATTACCACACACTACCACCCACCACCAACCACTACCACCCACTACCACACACTACCACCCACTACCACCCACTACCAGACACTACCACCCACTACCACACACTACCACACACTACCACTCACCACAACCCACTACCACACAATACCACCCACTACCAACCACCACCAACCACTACCACCCACTGCCACACATTACCACTCACCACCAACCTATACCACACCAAACAACCCACCACCACCCACCACCACCCACTACCACACACTACCACCCACCATCACCCACTATCACCCACCACCACCACTACCACACACTACCACCCACTACAACACACTACCACCCACCACCACCCACTACCACACACTACTACCCATTACCACACACTACCACCCACCAC